>ML781056.1:34913-45654 GCA_009831015.1 Picea engelmannii
TGGCAGGACAAGTCTGGCTGAGAAGAAGAAGATGGGTCCTCCAGGACCATGCTCAGGTCGCTCCTGCTCTCGGTACTCCATGTCTAGGACCATGTGGGCCTCGAGACATGATCTCCTAGTTATCCCTAGATATCGGGGATAACTTTCCCAAGTCTGGAATAAGTTAGGTTCACTTGATATAGTTTCATCTACCATTTCCCTCCATGCATATGATGGAAGGAATTCTCAACCAAAAGGGTTATACTAGAACTATCGCATCAAATTACTAGGAAAACAAGTTTTAATTTACATTGAGGTTATATATGCCCCTTTAAATTATAACATTCTCTTAGATCATTTTTTTTTGTACGCCATGAAAGTGGTTGTCTCTTTGGTTTTCCATACAATGATTTCCCCCCATAATGGGAAAATTTTCACTATTGGTCAAATGACTTACCACAACCCTAAGAATCAACTCTTCCTTGACAAAGTTGTCTCTTCCTTGGATGGGATCCAATTAGTCACTTCTCATTCTGACATCAAACCTGGGATCTATAAGACTCGACAATACTTGGTGTGTATTATGTGCCTCCCCCTAAAGTTACCTAGCCAAGTTCATATAATGGTGTCGACATCTCATCAACATGTGGGTACGTCTATGCAACCATCCGTTGGGCTCTTAATTCCAACATCTTCAATGCCAAAATTGACGAGGAATCACCAACGATATTATCCCATTGGTTAGGTCACTTTCTTATTTACAGCTCCTGGAATAGTAAGTACCCCTGTCATGGCCATGTTTAATTTTCTCAATCTCACCTTAGGGTTCTCGGTTTGGTACTTGGATCCTCCTCCTACCGATCCTCCACCTTCATAGTTGATTCCTTATTTGACCTTAACCCCTATGAAATCAATATTGACTACTCCTGTAGCTCCTCAATCACCCATAAGGCCTAGCCTACCCCTCCAAAATAGAGAAAAGAATTGAAAAAGGAAAATCCAAAAATAAAGGGGGGGGGGTGAATAACCCTGGAGAAGCCATGGCCACCCAAAACCTAGAGCCACACCTCCATGCACTTTTTGTGATATCCCTGGCCATTCTACCAATAATTGTCCTCGACTCCCTAAAATCAAATAGATTCTTAACACAGATGATTTGTAACCTACTACTTCCTCACTGATTATGCAAGCTATGCTTCTTGAATCATCCTCTAAATGTATTAAGTCCTTGCACATGAAATTCCTATAAGATTTTTGTGATACATATGGTCATTATTCTCATCACTATCCTAAACTACCCTAATTCTATGATGCCCTTGAAATTATTTATCAATTGGATTATGCTTCTCCAAATCACCAGATCCCCATAGTAGAGGAACTTTCCCTCGAGGAAGAAAGGATTTTACAGGAAAATAGTAAACCCATCATTGAAATTGGACCTTCTAAAGTGAAAAATGATGATAACTCCATGCAAATTCTCTACATATCCACTTCCATGGGATCGATAATGTTGGAGAATCTTACATTCTTGACTAGCCTACATAAGAGAATCCCTTGAACACCCATGTACATTTGGCCTCAACATCATTGGATCCTTCATCCATTAGTATTCAATCTACCTTAGTAGATGTCGCGTATGTGAACCATACTTCTCATTCCCATGGTGTTGATATTGGTTTTACTAACCCATATTCCACCACCTCATATGGTAGTGTAGGTTCTTAGATACCAATATTTTGTTCTAATGAAGACATATTGGAGTCCCTTACCATGTCAGATTACCCATGGGATTATATGCATCGAGGATTCCTACTTCTTACTGCAACAACCACATCCCTCCTACTAGTATGCAGTTGAATCAAAAGAATTCATCCCTCACAGTCTAATCAATTGGTTCAAAAATATTGTACCTTCCCCTAATGCATTTGATGAGGGGAATATGGCCAACATATCACCTACCATTAAGGTGAGTATCTATGTTACACACGGTGTTGAGGAAAACATCCTTCTCGGGGAATTTTTTTCTCTTGAAGTGGTTATTGCTTATAAATCTCTTTTCCAAGATTTTGGTAATGTTTTCACTTGTTCCTATTTAGAGATGCTTGGACTTGATATTTTCATTGTTGAACACCACATTGATACATGGCTAGATGTCATTCTTTTCCATAAAAATAAAAGGCCTATTCACCCTAGATGGGCCCCTGCCATCAAGAATGAAATTAAAAAATTGAAAAAGGAGATATTTATCTTCCCTGTAGCATATACTTCATGGGTCTCTAACTTGGTCCCTGATATGAAGAGACAAGGTAGTATATATGTCTGTACTGATTTCCATTATCTGAATGTGGCATCCCCATCCAGTACGACTCCTATAATGTACAACCGATAAAAGCACCCTTAACTTTTTTTTTTTGTGTTTGTGTAGGAAGGTAATAATGACATTATACTCATCATCGCAACATGACGACGAACACAATGCATGCAACTCACACCACAACAACATAATGACCTAACATATAAGCACATCGAGCACCTGGAAGCAACGTAGTAAAACAACATGTCATCAGCCCATAACGCCTCATAATCAAAATCAAAAGTTTTAATAGCATAATAATTCGGATCACTTGCGAGAAAGTGTCCTCAAAGAATAAGTTCGCTCCGTGCGCCAGAGCGGGATGTTACATACACCCCCTCTTGGTCTAAAATTTGTCCCGAAGTTTCACAGTTTTTATGCCGAAATAAAGTGTATCACAGTATCATATGTCTATCTATCAAACAAAAATGGAAACTGCTGGCACATATCATATGCATCCTCCCAAGTCACCGAGTGCGGACTATAATTGTCCCACTAGACCTTGACCTGCTCTATCATTTGACGCTGTAGCTATCGAATGCGATGATCCAAGATGCGGATCGGCTCAGCCATGAGCACCCCCTCATCTGACACCTGCAAGGAACTCATGTCAATAACATGTGTAGGATCACTAATATAATGTCTCAAAACAGATACATGAAAAAAATTGTGCATGTGCCTCAAAGAATCAAGCAAGGATAGTCGATAGGCCACGGGCCCCTTTCTCTCCACAATCTCGAAAGGTCCCATGGAACTAGGAGAGAGTTTAGCTCCCTTCCAAAACTTGATCAAACTTTTATGCAGTTGAACCCGCAAGAAGACTCGATCACCGACCTCGTAACTACAATCGACATGGTGCACATCGGCATAACTCTTATTTTGATCTTTCGCTTCTTTAATCCTTTGTCTTATTGTTTGCATTTGCTCTTCCATTTCTTGGATCACTTTTGGTCCTACCAGGACCCTATCCTCAAGCTGATCCCAACTCAAAGGCGTCTGACACGGTCGCCAGTAAAGAAACTCGAAAGGTGCCATCTTAATGGTGCTCTGGTAACTGTTGTTCTAAGCGAACTCCACTAGTGGCAAGAATTCTTCCCAACACTTTTGTTGGTCCATCACGTACATGCGAAACATGTCCTCCAATGTCTAGTTTGTTCATTCGGTCTGCCCATCAATCTCTGAGTGATATGTAGTACAAAAGTTAAGTTGGTTTCCCAAGGCCTCTTGGAAACTCATCCAAAATCATCCAGTAAACACCGATCCTTGATCGGATATAATCCTCTTAGGCACGCCATGCAACCTCACAATCTCACTGATGAAAACTCTAGCTATGTCAGGTGCCTGATATGTCATACACATAGGAATAAAGTGAGCACTCTTCATCAGAGTGTCTACTACTACACAAATTGAGTCATGTCTCCTTTCCGTCAGTGGAAATCCAACAATAAAATCCATCGAATAGCGTGTGGTTGTAGTAATCCTGCTAGGTGTCTATGTTCTGCTTTACCTGCTGACATTCTAGACATTTGGCCACATAGTTGACTATGTCTGCCTTCATTCCATTCCAGAAGAATAAGGGTTTAAGGTCTGCCCTCATCTTCGTGACTCTCGGGTGAGCCATGTAAACTGCTCTATGAGCCTCACTCAGGATCAACATCCTAAACTCGTCGTCTGGCAGTACGTAGATATGATTTTTAAACCTCAATAAACCATCACTATCAAATGAAAATCCTTCAAATCGTGGTACCATCATTGTGTTTTGTCCGATAAAACCCTCGACTTCTTTGTACCAGTCATCATCACACTATAAATTTAGAATCTTTTCATGTAGATTCATCTGAAGAGGAAACACTGAAAAGATGCGTGGTCTCCGACTTAATGCATCCACCACTCGGTTCACGGTTCCTTTTATGTAAGTAATCTCGAAGTCGTACTCGCTAAGCAATTTCGACCAACGTCGTTGTCGCGCGTTCAGGTCACTTTGCGTAAATATGTGTTGTAGTCCACAGTGGTCAGTCTTTAGTTCAAATTTTTGCCCAACAAGGTAGTGTTTCCAAACCTTCAAGGCATATATGATGGCTAACAATTACAAATCGTGCATCGCATAGTTCTCCTCATGCCTTCTCAGTTTCCTTGAAATGTAAGTGATCACTCATCCGTCTTGCATCAAGACCCCGCCTAAGCCTTCCTTGGATGCGTCAGTGCATACCAAGAAGTTCGCATCCATGTCAGGGACCTTTAGTATCAGTGTTGTTGTCAAAAACTCCTTGAGCCTCCAAAATTCTTCCGCGCATTTCTTGGTCCAAACAAACTTTTGGTTCTTCTTCTGCAACTCCGTGATCGGATTTGCTATCTTCGAAAATCCCTCGACGAACCGTCAATAGTATCCTGCTAAACCCATGAAGCTACACACTTCTGGGACATTCGTCGGTGCAGGCCATTCCATAATAGCCTCGACCTTGGCTGGATCCACGGTGATGCCTTCGCCGGAGATGACATTCCCTAAGTAGTGAATATTTGATTGATAAAAAGAGCATTTGAACAACTTCCCATACTGTTTGTGCTCTCGCAGACACTGTAGTACCAAGCGCAAGTGCTCGTCATGCTCCTCCGTCGTTTGAGAGTAGATCAAAATATCGTCAATAAATACTTGGATGAACTTGTCCAAGTACTCATGGAACACCCCGTTCATCAAACTCATAAATACCCCTGGGGCGTTTTTCAGTCCAAACGGTAAAACAGTAAACTCGTAATGTCTAGACCTCGTCTTAAAGGCGGTCTTAGGGACGTCATCCTCCTTGATCTGTAACTAGTGATACCCTGATCGCAAATCGATATTGGAGAACATCGTCGTGCCCTTCATTTGATCGAACAAATCATCAATCCTTGGCAATGGATATTGATTCTTGATTGTGGTCTTGTTCAATTGACGGTAGTCAATGCATAGCCTCCACGATCCATCCTTCTTTCGTATGAAAATAACAGGTGCACCCCATGGTGACACACTAGGACGTATCAGTCCCAGGTCCAACAACTCCTTTAGTTGCATTCTTAACTCTTGTAATTCTGGGGTCGACATCCGATAAGGCATTCTCGCTATCGGTTCAGTTCCCGGTTTTAGGTCTATAGTAAACTCTAGTTCCCTCTCCGACGACATTCCAAGTAACTCCTCCGAAAATACATCCGCAAACTCTCTCACCACCAGAAGGTGTTCTAAACCTTCTGCTAATCCCTTCTCGTTTAACACAAGGATCGCATAAAGCTTGCACCCCTTGCGCATGCTCTTCCATAGCTGTAAGGAAGAGATGAACCTCAAGGAAACTCCTTGGTTCCGTCCTACAATCACATGTATCTATCCCTCATCATCGACCAAGCTCAACCGTTTCATCTTACAGTTGAGTATCGCCTCATGTGATTCCAACCAGTCCATACCAATCACAACATCAAAAGATCTTAAGATCGTGACGTATAGGTTGGCCTTGGTGACAAACTCTCCCAGGTTGAGGATACAACCTGTAACCCTTCCTCCAAACTTTTGTTTGGCTCCCGAGGCCATCTCTACGAAGCTAAAATCGTCCTGTTCGACTGCCTTTACCTTAATCCTTTTTAGTGCTGCACCATAAATGAAACTCTCGGTAGAACTAGGATCTATAAAAATACTAAGGGTCTGGTTAGCGACGATGCCTATCGTCTCGAGCACAATCGACTAATGCTCTGCTTGGCAGTTATTCACCACTGCATGAATCCGATGGGCCTTGACCATATCTCCCATGGTAGTGGGTCCGACTGATCCAGACGCTCTAGTCCTCTCCACTGGGAAATCGCGTTGGTAGTGTGGCTCTCTACACGTCCAACACCCCTTCTTCGGCCTAGTAGTTCTGATACTTGAAGTAGAAGATGACGGTCCACCGGCCTGGAACCCTAGTTTGTTCTGCTGAACAGGCCTAAACTGCTACTACTACGATCGACATTGTTGTTGATGCTGTGGTCCCCGACTAGGTGTCCACTGTTGAGGCGTCGATCATCGAGGTGTAGTGAAATTGGATCCCCTCTGGAAGCCATGATATCCTGACATATGTCTAGCTGGTGTCTGATGCTGTTGTGCTCTAGATGACACCTACCCTACTAGTCTCATTGGAGTCCTGGTCTAACCCCCATTGATAAGCTCCTCCTCTGCTATGAGTGCCTTCTAGATGACATCATGCAAGGTTTGAGGCATCAAAATCCTGACCTTTTCACATATGTTGTCGTTAAGGACGAATATGAACCTATTGACCTTAAGTTTCTCAGTGTTAAGGTGCGGAGCATACCGAAGCAGCTCCATAAAATGGGTCTCGTACTCGGGCACCGTATGACCATCCTATCGTAAGGCGTTGAACTCATTGAGCTGACGCTCAATGAATTCCTCTAAAAGGTACCTCTCTCGGAACCATTCTTCGAATAGTTCCCATGACACGTCTTCGAAGACCACGTTCAGTTGCGGTAGGAGTCTCTTCCACCATAGAAGAGCGCTCCCCTTCAGTTGAAAGACCGCCATGCGGACCTTCATGTTGGAGGTATAATCGCGAAGTGTAAAGCACATCGCCATGTTCTCCAACCATGCCTTGGTGGCTGCACTGTCTGGGGCACCAAAGAACTCGTGAAATTTGAGCTTCTCGAGTTCACAGTGAATGCTACCAGTACCGACCGGAGTGCGTGGTGCAACCTCAGCGGGTGCTGGCGCCCTGGCCTCATCTCTGTCCAAACGAATGATCAGTGCCTCGGACATGTGCTGAAAATATCTCATCATTCCGACCACATCACCAACTGCTATCTACTCCTATCCGAGAACCTACTCGTCTCCCTGGGGGTTAGACCCCTCAGGTATGGATGCTACTGGAGGTGTCCCACCTCCTCCCCTAACACCCTGTCGTTTGCCTCCACGACGTCCTCTAACCATGATTACCTGCACGAATACAAGTCAACTTGATTAGCAACAGTATCATAAAATCATATCAACGAAATCCGTAGCGATCCCAAGTCACGGGTTGAACCTGCTCTGATACCACATGTGACATCCCCATCCGATACGACTCCTACGATGTACAACCAGTAAAATCACCCTTAACTTTTTTTTTTTTGGTGTGTGTAGGAAGGTAATAATGACATTATACTCATCATCTCAACACGATGATGAACACAATGCATGCAACTCATGCCACAACAAAATAACGACCTAACATAAAAGCACATCGAGCACCTGGAAGCAATGTAGTAAAACAACATGTCATCAACCCATAACACCTCATAATCAAAATCAAAATTTTTAATAGCGTAATAATCCGGATCACTTGCGAGCAAGTGTCCTCAAAAATAAGTTTCCTCTGTGTGCCAGAGCAGGATGTTACACTGAACAAGGCCTGTCCCAAGGGAAATTACTGTTGGACAACTGAGAGGGGGGGTGAATCAGTTGTTACCGTGCTTAAACAATTATGGTTATTTTAAACTCTTTGTAGAGACACTGAATGATGATCACAATAATGCAGGGAAATAAACAATGACACTTTAAGCATCATTCACATATATGAGAAACACAGAGATAGATATTTCCTGAGGAAACCCATGCAGGGTAAAAGCCTCTTTTTCTTCATATGATAAGTAATAGTTACATTCTTTACAGTATCATACATATGAGCACCAACTCATAATGAGGCTACAACCTCATTTTTGCAAGTTGCAACTTGCTAAGAGCACCAACTCTCTGTTTTCTCTAGCACCCACTAGAAGGAAGCACCAACTCCCTGGTTTCTCTAGCACCAACTAGAAGGAAGTACCAACTCCCTGGTTTCTCTAGCACCAACTAGAAGGAAGCACCAACTCCCTGGTTTCTCTAGCACCAACTTAGAATGAAGCACCAACTCCCTGTGTTCAAGCACCCAATTGAACTTTTGAGGACACCAATCCTCCCTAGCTCCACCCAACCACCCTGAAATATAAATCTTTGCTACTGAAACTTATTATAGTGATATGATGTTCAACAAAGGCTTACCAGACTCATCACTGTTCTGTTGCATTTCGTTGCTCTGTCTGCCTCATTGCCTTTCTTCACACATCACTTGCGTTGTCTGTTCTTCTACTTTTTATGCTCTGTGCACCATGTCCATTCACTGCACAGTTCCTCTTCTATGCTATTCAGCTGCTGCACTCTCCTCCTTCTTCACACATGAATCACCTTCACCAACAACAACCACAACAAACTCCAATAGCAACAACAACCCTTCTCTTCTCTGTACCGTGTATATATATGGCTTCAGTGCATCTTGTGCATGCAATATTCACCATTCCTCTGCATGCTCATACCGCGCCAATCTCCTCCACCTCTCGAGTGCTCTGCGTGATCATCATCGTAACTCTTCATCTTCTTTGGCCGTTTTCCCACGCGTTCAACATCACTAGATGTTATGTCGAGATTCCTCAACCTCTCTGGCAGTTGAGACTCTTTGTCTTCTTTGTGACAGTCGAGCTCACCTTCTCTGTTTTAGTTACAGGCTTCCACGCTCATCCATCTATCAATCCCTTCTAAGAATAGTCTTCCTTCACTTGGACGAAGCTTGGAGACTCTTCATCTCCTCTGGCGATCACACAGGGGTCTCTTCGAATTCTCTAGCAGACGCCATCAATGGTTTCTGGTAGTTTCACCCTGTCATGCATCAGTAGCCCTCCGATCAACACTTGATCTGATGGTTCAGATTACATCGCAATTTCACATATCACGATATCGATATTCCTGATGTCAATAATCTTTGACATGTCCAACTCTCGATCTCCAAAACTTCGACAAGGACTGGAATCAATGGTCCAGATTCAATCCTTAATCTAACGGCTCAGATTACATCGCGATTTCACATATCGCGATATCAGGATTCCTGATGTCAATAATCTTTGACATGTCCAACTCTCGATCCCCAAAACTCCGACAAGGACTAGAATCAACGGTCCAGATTTGATCTTGATTCAACGGCTGCGATTTAAGTCGCGATTTTTCATATCGCGAAATCGAGATTCCTGTTGCATTGTTTCTTTGAAATTTCCAACACGTGATCCTCGAAACTCCGAAGTGGTGTCCATCTTCTAACGTCACACGTGGATTGACACGTGTTGAATACTGCCACGTGTCACTCTGATTTGTGACTTACATGTGCCTGAAATGTTGAATCAGTCTGACACTTGTCATTACCTGGTTGTGCCACGTGTTCCTAGCTGATGTGGTCTGCTGACGTGAGTCGGGTCGACGGTCTAGATCACATCTTGATTTAATGGTTCAGATTCAGTTGGGATTTCACACATCGCGATTTCGGGATTCTTAATGTCAATATTCTTTGACATCTCCAACACTCGATCCTTGAAACCCCGACAGGGAGTCGGATCAACGGTCCACATAACCCCCTGAGATGGACGGTCCTCCTGCTTTTGGGATTTGTGAGCCCTCTACTCCTTGCACTTTTAAAGATAGTGCAGGTTTTCCTCGATCCAATGGTGGTCGGACCCTGTGCTCAGATCTGACGGTTGAGATCTATCCTCCTCTTCAGCGTGCTCTTCTTGTCTTTATTCAGATCTGACAGCCCTCATGCTATCGGGATTTGTGAGCCCTCTACTCCTTGCATTATAAAGAATGTGCAGGTTCTCCTTGATCCAATGGTGGTCGGACCCTGCGCTCGGATCTAACGCCCGATCTATCCTCCATATCTGTGTGCTCCTCTTGTCTACATTGAGATCTGACGGTCATCGAGAATTCGGGATGGGATCCAACAATCACCGACGCTTCTCCTCCAAGCTTACACATCCTTCTTACTTGGAAGAATTTCTAAGTGTCAAAGGCCTCAACCTTTGATCCGACTGTGATCCTAAGTACGCCATCTCCCTTGAGATTTAGTCATGAGTTAACCTCATCCCTGGTGCACACCTACGCACTGCATTTGACTCTGCGCTAATTCCTCCTAAGCTTACATTGTTCCTATTTTTCCATCGATGCACACTCTGATCCTGCCATCTTCACTGTTGTACTTGCCATCAATGAAAATCATACACTACCTGTTAAACATTTGCCAACAATCTCCCCCTTTGGCATTGATGGCAACTAAGGCACCCGAATTCTTTTCTCCCCCTTTGACATCAATGTCAAAGAAGAGACATGCTCCCCCTGAGCTATTGTAGTAATTTTAGGAGGCATTAGATATTCAAACAATGCAAAACTCCCCCTAACAAGATGGAATTTTTAGGTGTGAAGCGAAATGACACCCAGCTTCTGTCTGAGATATTCAAACGATGTCTTGGCTAGGGGCTTAGTAAAGATGTCTGCAATTTGTTCTGTAGTGGGAATGTAATGGACCTGAACAATCTGATTGGTGACCTGCTCTCTCAGAAAATGAT
>ML781056.1:60599-75329 GCA_009831015.1 Picea engelmannii
AAAGTATCTCTGAATGATCCTCAATATCTTGTCAAACTGCTCAATCAACTGATTCCTTGGCACACCTTTAGACAAATCACCATATTGATGTTCAAGCTTAAGGAAATATTTGGCATAGGCTGCATTCAAAGCCATGGCTTTAAACCATTTCTCACCTGTGATAGGGATTCTTGTTGCAGATGAAATAGAGTCCTCAGTCACCTTAAATTCTAAATCCCCTACCTTGGTCTTCCAACCATCAAAATGTAAGGAAAACTTCCTTGTCACCTCAAGATGACCTCTTTGCATAGTCTGGTAGAAAGAGAGGCATCCCACTCTTTGAAAAACTTCTCTTACCATGGGCTTTGTCTCAAAAAGATGCATATCCACAGGTTCAGTTCTAACTACCTTAACCCCCTTGTGTGAATTCTTCATCTGAGGAGTCTCTATAGTTTAGGATGATATCTTCTTATGGCTATGTAGTGGTAATAACTAGGAGGACCTAAAGTAAATGTTCAAATGGACAAGGCTGAACTTTTACAAAAACTTCCCTTAAACCAGACCGATTGCTAGTAAGCTAAAATTGGCTATGGAAATATCTCCCTTGGATTTGTGTAGGTGTGAACACTTATAAAATGAGAGGATACCCTGTAATTGTCCTTTGAAACTAGGTAGAAAACACCTGACTTAAGTGTCAGATGAGGCAGGGGAGAAACAATGTGGTTAAGCAGCGCCTCTAGGTAGTGCACTACATATGGAGAGGATAGAACCGCTTAGATGCTTTGAGATTTGTAGCTATGGTGGGTGGATGTATCAGAGTTTGACATGCAGTTAGTGAAATTTACATGTTTGAAAGGAGGGGAGACAAGGATAGAATGGTGTGAGGAAAGGTCTCCTTCAACTATGCAAGCCCGATAATCCAATATTCTGAGCGCTATCTCTCTTTGAAAATTATGTGCAGAGGAGGAAACATGAAATACCTGTGGAATAAAATCTGTTTGAAGCCTCAACAAGATTTTAGGAAGAAGTCATGAGCATCCTGGCCTCCGAATCTATCTCAGCATCAGATCTGGTAGCACTGTTGTCGACTGGTCAAAACTGGGAGTTTGTGCAGTGCAACAATCTTGAGTTTTTCAAAAATCACAAACCGTTATCAGATCTCGTAAATATGAGATCTTGAAGGCATATTTTAACCAAATCTTGGCACTGAAAATAAGGAAGATGACATCAACATTGTAATCATAAATCATGGTGGAATATGATGAATGAGAAAGGTGCTATGGAAACTCTTGATGAGTGGGCAGCGCTCCATTTCAAAAAATGATTGGACAAGTAAGAAAAGGACAACAAGGCAGGTCTACGAGGGCATGAGTGAGGAAAATGGTCTGTCAAATCAATCTATTCATGGAGTGAATCGATCCTAGTGAAAAATCATGAGGGGGTCATAGTTAAGTTATGAACAAAAACGGTCCTAAGTCCAAATTCGAATGAGGATCAAAACATAAGTCATGACTCAACACTTTATTTATCAAGGGGGTCCTAACAAACACATTTTTTAAAAGGGGTGAAATTAAAAAATTAAAATATAAGGCTTAGGAAAAGATGAAAACAAACTAAAAAACCCAAGGCAATTAGTGTGATAACATTGGCTCCACAGGGGATGGCATGCCCCCTGCGGGCTGCCAAGAATGAATAGATTTAGTGCCTTATCCTAGGGCTATGGGGTCAGTTATTGAAACAAAAATAAAAGAAATATGATATTTACAATGGCATGAAAAGCCACTCAAGGCTCAAGAAAAGTACTTTTTTCAGAAAATGCCCATTGACAGGGCCACCAAAAACTTCTTCATTCTCCATATTTTGCAACTTGAAAGTGTTATTAGAGAATACCTCAGAGATTTTGAAGGGACCGATCCATAAAGCTTCAAATTTATCGTGCTTGCCTTTATATTGCTTCGGTGCATCCCACTTGAGCACCAGATCGCCCAGTTGAAAATCCTCTTTGTTCACTTTCTTGTTGAATGCTTGCTTGATCTTCAATTTATGATCATGTGCTTTACCTACAAGCTGCTCCCGAGTCTGATGCACTTCAACCAATTGTTGAATCCTTTTGATCATATGATTTGGCTCCCCTTGGTAATCTTGGAAGATTTTTTCCACAGGTAAAGCAAGTTGAGAAGGAAAAATGGCCTCAAATCCATACACCTGCTGGAAAGGAGAAAGTCCCAGGGACCTCTTTGTTGTCACTCTGTCATCCCACAAAGAAAACTTGAGTTTTGAGTCCCATGCCTTTTTTTTCTCCTCTAACATCTTTTTAATGATCTTTATAAGGATTTTGTTAGAGGATTCTGCAAGCCCATTCCCTTGGGGGTAGTAAGGGGTAGAGTGAACCAATGTGATTCCAAACTGTTCACATAACTAAATCAATGGTTCAACCTTGAAATATGCAACATTATCAGTGACAATTCTATTCGGACACCCAAACCTTGCCATAATGTCCTCAAGGAAACCAATGATCACTTTGTGGCAAGCATTCCTAGTAGAGATAGCTTCTATCCACTTAGTAAAGTAATTTGTAGTAGTCAAGATCCATCTATGTTGACCACTGGAAGAGGGATGAATTTCCCCGATAAAATCTAGGCCCCACTGTTGAAAGGGTCCTGAAGCTGCCACATGCTTTAATGGCAAATACTTGAGTTGTTTCTTTCCAGAGATTTTCTGACATTTAACACAAGCTCTGATATTAGCACAAACATCGGTCAACAGACTAGGTTAGAAGTATCCAGCCCTGAGAATCTTGTATGTCGTGGTTCTCTAATAATGATTCCCCCCACATAAACTGTCATGAAAATCAAACATAATCTTTTGGGCTTCTTGTGGGTCTAGGAACCTCAAAAGCACTCCTAATGGGTCTTTCCAATACAAAACTTGATCAACAAGGCAATATTTTACTGATTTGAATTTTAAGGCTCTCACCTTGTTCTTTTCCATACCATCTGGAGGCTGTAAATTCTGTAGAAAAAATATAATGTCCTTGTACCAACTGCAATCTGCCAATGCAGGGGTGACTTTAGAACCTTTATCAGACAATTTAGCCTGTTGATTTTCTGAAAATGAGTTGATGAAATTTACCCCCAATGTTGAGCAATTTGATTCAACCAACAACTTGGCTAAACCTTGGCCTTTAACCAATTTGGCAGACTTAATTTCCAAATCAAATTCAAGGATTTTAGCAATCCACTTGCTCCTTTTTCCATCTATATCAGGCTGAATAAGAATTTCTTTTACAGCAGTTGATGGGACATAAGCAATGAATTTTGAATGCAACACATAAACTCTGAAGGACTTGAGAGCTTTAACCAATGCATAGGCTTGCTTATCCATGATGTCATATTTTAATTCAGCATCTCTCAATGCCTTGCTGAAAAAGGAAATGGGTTGCTCTAAGACTTCATCATTCTTCTGCAATAAAACAGTTGCTACTGTATCAAAAGAAGCGAAAGAAAAAATAAGAAAATCCTTGGAGTAGTACGGGCTGATAAGGATCGGGGCTTCAGTCAAAGATTTCTTTATCTGATCAAAAGAATTACAGGACTCAGCAGTACATTTGATTTCATTACCTTTCCTCAACATGGCTGTGATATACTTGACCAACTCAACAAAATTTGACACAAACCTTCTCAAAAAATTAATTTTTCCCAGAAAAGATTGAACCTCTTTTTTGGATCTAGGAAGTGACAATGTTTGTATAGCTTCAACCCTGCTGGAATAAATCCTTACCCCTTCAGCTAACACAATATGCTAAAATAAGTTTCCCTCCTTCATGGCAAACAATGATTTTTTTGGATTCAAAGAGAGACCAAATTTTCTGCATTTCAAGAAAACCTTTCTTAAATAATCACAATGTTCTTTATCATATTGAGAGAACATTGTTATGTCATATAAATAGATAACAACAAACTTGTCCTTCTCTCCAATAAATGTTATTTCCATAGCTCACTGAAAGGTCACCCTTGCGTTCATCAAACCAAAGGGCATCTTGGCATACATGAATGTACCCCAAGGAGTGGTAAAGGTCATCTTCTCTCTATCTTCTGGAAAAATAGATACTTGGTTGTAGCCAGAAAAACCATCAACTATGGACATCATGGTTGCTCCTGTCACCCTTTGTAATATGTGCTCCATCTTGGGCAAAGGGTAATTATCCTTTTTAGAGCTTCTGTTCATATTCCGGAAATCAACACAAAGTCTGATTTCTCCATTTTTTTTTCTCATTGGGACCAAATTGGCCACTCATTCAAAATACCTCAAAGGAATGATAATTTTTGCATCTAAAATCTTTTTTACCTCTTTCTCCATGACAAGCAACAACATAGGATTGATTTTCCTCAACTTTTGCCTGAAGGGTTTGGTCTCTTCCTTTAATGGGATCTTGTGCTCTATAATGCTAGTTTCATAAGTTCTGAGATCTTCATAAGTCCAAGTGAATACATCAACAAATTCCTTTAACAATTCAATATATTCTGCCCTCTGGTCTCTTGATAGGCTGCTTGAAAACTTGACATATTTTGGGTCCTTTTCTGTGCCCAAATTGCACTCAGTTGTGTCAACATCATCAGTGGACACTTTCCCCTTCACTACCACATCATTTTCGTCAAATAATCTTTCCAAAGGAACTAGTCCTTTTGGAATGTGATTGCTAGGTAGTTGAACAATATGATGACTAGAAATTTTATTAAGGAAAACATCAGCATGAGGATTAATTTTAGAATCATGATCCTGATCAATGTGTAATGTAGAAAACTCATCAACAGTCTCGAGGAATTTTTTAAGTTCTAGATCATCTTCGAACACCTTCCAATATTTTACATTGTCCGGTATAGAAGGCATGTACTTGACTTCTACATCATACTTGAGTTTAGGTGGTATGGGGATTCTGAAATTGCTTGCTGATACATCCAAAGAATCAGCCATGGTATTCTCTTCTCTGGGAATAAATGAAATGTTAAAAGCTGAGAAAAAATTGTCCACCAAGTCCCACACTTCATTCCTGTAAGATCTAAGCCTAGGGTGTTTTGTTTGATAAATATTTTTAATCTGATGGACTATTAATTTAGCATCCCCAAATACTGATAGCTCTTTTATCCCCATGTCTTTAGCAGCCCTCAGTCCCAAGACAAGAGCTTCATACTTTGCCACATTATTAGTAGTTTCAAATTCTAGTTTGTATGGAAAAGATATAGTCTCTTGAGTTGGTGAGACAAAGACCACTCCAACACCAGCACCTTCCTTAAAGAGGCTCCATCAAAGAACATCTTCCAAACATAGGTGGTTAGAGGAGACTCGTCACAAAAGGTAACAGACTATTTTTTGATTTCAAGAGGAGTTTCAGGAGCGTCAGTGAGCTGCAAAATGCTAGATCCTAAATCAGTATTAAAAGCAAAAACAAGATGATTTGTGGGGTTTTCTTCATCACTAATGATGTAAGCCAATTGAGCTTCCCTGTAAAGTCTTCTATGTTCTCCCCAAAAAACGGGAATAGTAGCATATGAGATATCTATCTGCAAGGTTCCCCTAATTCTTTTTATCCAAGACCTTGACAAGAGCATTCCAAACTTGGGGGGAACATCAACCACCACGATATCCATGACTACGCTTTTCATGGGCAGCTGAAATAGACTCACAACCAAATCCTTAATGACTCCAAGACACTTCACTTTCCTGGAGTGAAAAGAATATAAGTCATGGTAAGTCTTTGTGATTTCTAACCCAAGTTCATCCATAACAGTTTTTGGCATGAGATTGTGGGATGCCCCTGAATCCATCAAACAATTATGCAACACTTTATCATGAATATTTAGTGATGTATAGAAAGGAGTGGATGAATCATCTCTATATTCTATCAATGGACCCAAGATCACTGCTGGTTTTTCATCTTGCAGATTTACTAAATGAATGGCACTTGGAGAGGCTTCGGGCTGTAACATTTTGGAGAGATATTTTTTAAATTCTTCATTTTTTATCAATTCCAAAAAAGGTACAAGGATCTTTATTTTTTGGATCTCATTCTCAAAGCTTAAGGAAGAAGAATACTTCAGGATCTCTTTGGTTTCAAGAGTACGATTTCTGACCATAACTTGTGGACTTTGAGTATCTTTTTCCTTACTACTAACTATCACAGCCTTAGCATAGCTTTCCTTTTGGGCTGGCTGATCAGAAGCATCGTTTTTTTCCTCATTTTTTTTGGATCTTAGATTATATCTAGAAGGACCTTCTTTGGCTTTCTCTCCCTTATTTAACTCATTGATTTGAATGTCCCTCAATGATTGTTCATATGCAGATTGAGTCAAGTGAGGGGATGACAATGTGTCACCCAAGCAGTGAATCTTAGGATCAACTTTTTCTTCCTCTCCTTCTTCATCAACAACAATATTATTCTGTAAAGGAGTTTGTACCCTTTGGTCCTCTCTGTCTCTGTTTCTAGGATCTCTAGGAAGGATTTAGGGAGTATTATTGGGTCTCCTAAAGTTACCTCTGTTATCAACATTTTGAGCATTTCTATATGTATGCTTTCCTTCCAATTTTAACTTCTCAATCTCAGTAGAAAGGGATTTTACTAATTTGGTTAGTACATCTACTTGAGAATGGACAACAGGGGAGTCAGAAATTGAAGCTTTATCTTTATTTTTTCTCCTATCCCTGTTTGATTTTCCCCTGAGTTTATCATATGCCACTATATTGGATTCTACCTCCAAGGCAACATCTTGCATATGAACTAAGGAGGCCGATCTTCTTTCTCTTAGTAGAAGGAAAAAATCGGGGTCAAAGGCACTGGCATAAGTGATTTTTGCAAAATTTTCGGTGGGTTTTATCTCATCAGGAATCTTATTGTACATTTTGTTAAATCTTTTAGAAAAGTCAGAGATAGACTCTCCTTCTTTCCTTTTTAGGGATCCAAATTCAGTGATGTAGTACAAAAAGACTTTTTTGTCCCCCCAGTGCCCGAAGAAGGCCTCATCTAATGGTTCAATGCCAGTAATGGATCTAGGGGACAGACCCCTAAACCACTTCCTAGCCTCACCAAAAAGGCTTTGGATGAAGACTCTCATCCACACATCCTCGTTTTCAATGTTTTGATTGTCTGCATAATTGTAGAAAGAAGCAAGGTGTTCCTCAGCGGTTATATCTTCTTCTCCCGTGAATTCGGGGATGTATTTCAAATAATCTCCAAGAGGGAGAGAATTCACTGGATGAGGTAAGACAAGAGGGGCATACCTTGCAGCCACTATGGCATCCGTCCTATTTGCAGGGGGGTTAACAACTGCCATTTGGTTTTGAACTCTTCGTGAACAAGGAGGAGAAGGGGACTTGACTATGTGCAGATTAGGATAAGAAGGAAAGCATGAAAGGGGGGTTTCATTTTTCATAGAAGAAGGCTGAGTCTTGGAAGAAGATGGTAAACTCTATAAAGGGGATGAAATTTCCACTTCTTTGGCAGCGGAAATTTTAATAGGAGGTGGGGTAGCAAAGCCTAAACCAGGGAAATATTCAAAACTATCAAGACTGAAACACTTTTCAATGTTAGGGGAAGAAATAATGTCAATCATTTCTTCTTTCAAATCAGTTTCAAAACAAGAGTATTTGACAAGAAACTTTTCAAAATCAAGTTTCTTAGATACTTCAGCAAAAGGTAAAGAAATCTAACTTGATATAACAACTGGAGTATAAAGAGTGGAATCAGGCAACTGACCAGAAGCACTTGTAGCAGTAGCAAAAAATATTTTTTCAGAAGCTTTTCCCTTCTTGATTATATTCTCTAGGTCAGCCTCAGGTGGAACCAAAGGTAGTTGTGGATTTGATCTCATATGTCTGCCTTTAGGCGTCAGAACTGAAACAATGGAGTCGCCAGGTGCAATCTGTAATCTTCAAAATAATTAGTTCCAATGCACCTTCAGAACTAGTAAGCTGTGTCGTTTAATCCCAGGGAAAAGTCTTCAAATTGTTCCTTGACAACGGCGCCAAGAATGTTAGCAGTAGGAATCACCTTCAAATTGCATGGAAGGCAAGCCTAGTACCCATAAGGTTATATGTGAATGTAAAAGAGTTTTGAGGGGTCAAATGGATAAGACTCAAGATGATAATGTTCCAACTTAGAAATCAGGGCTAGCATGCATGAGAAATCAAGGTCTTGGCTAACTTCAATCAGTAAGTATGAACATAGGGAAGACTTCAGTGAGAGGAATGTAGGGGTTTCTGTAAACATCAGGTCTGAAAACAACCTAAGGAAGAAAGACTCTTAACACAATATCTTCTTGAGTTTAGAACTTAAGGACATTAATGAAACATCATGATAATATAATAATCAAACATACATCATAATATCACCACAACCATTTATGTGAATCATTCAAAGCATGAACACTTTAGCATCAGAAGCAAATAAGGTGGAAACAGAAGCCGATTTCTATTAACTAAGATGTCTCAAATCAAGTACATCACCAGTTCACAATAACTTCATCAAAATATTACAGTATAAGGGAGCCTTTCTCAACCATTTGAACCTACTAAATCATTTCATCTATCTATTTATAACAAAAATGGAGGCAACAGTTGGAGGTGCGGGTTGGCCTCCTTCCCATGAAAATCTCTAAGAATTTATTCCATGTAACAACTTGACTAACAACCTATGCTATAAAATGGGAAAGTGTTGGTGACTAATCCAACCAATCTTTGAATTAACTTGATCCCCCTTTGGTGCGCAACTCCTTCTTTGCCATGTGTCCTTCAGGGGCATGTGGTTTTCATCATGCTACCAGCTGTTGTTTCTTCAATTCTCTCCATCATCATCTATCCAAAAAGTTGTTACCTCGACCCTCCTGGATTCCTGGTATATGTTGGTCGCGTCTTTGTGTAGCACTCTGAGTAGCGCACTTTGAAGTGCCTTCACCAAATTTCATGAGATTCTGTAGCGCAACCTCAAAAATAGACAAGAAGAAAAGGTAGCGCCAAACCTTCCTATCCTCTATGAAAACTTCAGTCTCTGTGAGATTTTAGGTAGCAAATTTCGATAGCGCCATTCTGGTGCGTCTCTGCTAAAAAATCGGTAGCGAATATAGGTAGCACCCGCCTGTGTGTTCTGTCAAACTTTAGGTAGCACCATCAAAATACACAACACCTTCACTTGGACATGTGCAGAACGAGTAGCAACCTCGAGTAGTGGCAGCACCATTAACTTTAGGCGATTCGACAACATTATAGGTGGCAAACCGATGGAACATCAAAAATAGACTATTCCGTAGCGCCATAGCTCTACGAAATGTCTGCACTATTACTGCCAAAGGAGTTAATTCTTCATAAAAAAACCCAAAAATCTGAACAGTAAGCACTTAGAAGCCTATATAGGTGGCAGAGGTAGTGTTTCAAAAACAGTTTATCCTCACAAAAAGGGACCATCTTAAAAAATGGAGCTCACCTTTCACCAGCTACTTCATTAACCTGACACTCTTTCTTGGAGAAGGAGGATCCTCCTTTGGCACAATAGGCTTCTTCCTTTTAGCAGTGACATGCTTCTTCAATGGAGATGTTGACACTCAGAACTGAAATGGGTTGCGACAAATCAATCCCAAGGCAACCTCGAACCACTTTGGATTAGAAGCTTCCCTCTTCCAAACCGAGAGGGATCTCTCGAAAAATGTCACAATAGGAATTTAAATAGCATGAAAAAGGTGGGTGAATTTATGGGTAAATGATGGTCTTGGATTTTTGGAGTTTGGGGGTTAAACCAGGGAAATGGTCCATTGGGCATGGAGTCAAATGAAAACCGAGAAAAAGAGACAATAACAAAGATCAAATAACTTGCGGAAAGTGAGGCAAAGTAAGTCTATCTTTCAGTGCTTTGATAAATCATGATGCAGTAGCAGAAAGAAAAAGGAAAGGCCGACGTAGCAAAGGATATATGCAGAACTCTGAAAATGAAGATTGGTCTTACACTGCTGATAGCTAGTGCAGAGGAAAGACAATAAACAATTACAGAAAACCCAAATCCTTTCGTTATAGTAGTGTTCGTACTAAAGTATAACGAAGCCCATCGGTTAGAAGAAAACAAAATGTAATGCAATCGTGATGGATTAAGGAAGACATAAAGATATGGTAAAGACAATTTCAACTGTGAGTAAGGAACATATAAATGCAGTCCAAATAGATTTAACGCAACTAAAAAGAAGAAAAACATGCTGAAAGAAATCGACCGTGATGAATCTCACAGTCGCAAGTAAAAAAATCTTCTTTATTACTCCATTAATGGCTTACAAACTCTCAACAATTACAATAGGAACCCTCTTCACAGAGGTTTTCCCCCCAGTGCTGCGCTCCCTGCGCACCCCCCCCTATTTTTGTTACATCAATACTTATTTGGCTACCCTTACCCACAATACGTTACATAATTCATATCTCCGCGTTTAGAAAAATTAATCTAAAAGAAATATGAAACGCTTCATTTTCAATGGGCTCTGTGAATGCCAGGTACGTCTGCAGGCTAAGAAATATGAAACGCTTCATTTTCATGAGCTCTGTGCATGTCAGATACGTCTGCCAGATATTCTGTAGGCTACTCGAACCGTTACTGACGTAGGGCAGCCAGTAAACGTTTTTTGGCTAGGCGTGCATAACCTGGGCGATACACTTGACAACATCTTTCTGGTGCTGCAATTTCTTCTTTGTGGTTGTCTACATTCCCGTGGCTGAATATTGCGACATTTTCGGTACCATTTCTTTTGCAGGTCGCTCAGTCTCGTGTTCGTGCTCATCACATACAGTGTCCTCCATATTTTTCAGTTTACTTCCACTCTTTTTCAAGAAACGTATCCGGGAAGACTTAAAGAGACAGAGTAGTCTTCGATTGGTAACTTTGATACATCAAATATTTCCTTATCTGGACGTAAATGTATTGACCTCAAATACGTCACAAATGCCCATTGTGCCATATATTTTAGATCTGGATCTTTTGACAGAAGTGCTGCAAGTGGAGCTGAGACAGACTGGAGCTTACTTGCATGTGCCTTAATCACTTTAACTGGAGTATTAGCCTCATGCAGCTGCATCAAAATTTTCATTTCCGAAGGCATAAAAGATGCAACAGAATGCCCTCCAGTGTTAAAACGAGTTGTGCGACCAACACGGTGAATGTAATATGGTACATCTTTTGGGAAATCCACCTGAGCCACCCAATCAATAGCTGGAAAATCCAAGCCCCTTGAAGTTACATCAGTTACAAAAAGAAGGGAATGTTTCTCCTCCATATAGTTGAAAAGTACCAACATCCTTTGAGTTTGTTTCATGCGACCATGAAGACATCTCACAGGTATACCAGGATGTAACTTCTTAAATGATTCATAAACAAACTTGGCCTGCTTACAACTTGAAAGAAATACAAGTATCTTTGCATAGAGATGAGTTTTTATAAAACTCCATAGCATATCAAGCTTTTATTCAAGAGGGACAATAATAGCAGTTTGTTGCAAGCGTGCTGGAGTAGCAACAACAGACTCGACATGCATGGCTAGATACTCAGGATCTTTTAAACTAAGCCTTGCCAGATCCTGCACTGATCGTGTTTGAGTTGCAGAGAAAAGCAATGTTTGACGTTTACAGGGAAGTTGTGACACGATTGCATTTAATAATTTTGGGAATCCCATATCTAGGATGTGATCTGCCTCATCAAGTACCAAAACCATCACAATAAACTTCTATAGCGATGTCTGTTCCTACACCGATTGCCACTCCCACGTCTACAGCCACCAGAGCTGGTGAGTCGTTTATCGCATCCCCGACCATCGCAACTGCCAGCCCTTCCTTCTGCCATTGTAAACCAAGCCATCTTCTGTCTCAATCGAGCTGCTCTTGTTTGTATATTGTATTTCTCGAACAACCTTCTCTAGCTTTAGTCGGTTATCCACCACATGCCCATCGTCAGATTCGAGGAATTCTTCCGCCAACTTATGGATGATATATTTGTAGCCTCGATCATCAGCAACCAAAAACTCCCATGCTCCGAAATTTGGTGTAAGTCGGAATTGGTTCAACTTCTGCCATCTCAAAATCATGCAAAATATAATCGATCACCAATTCCAAGGGTATTGATGGAGCGAATTTGTCATCTTTAATGTCTTCCAATAACGAAACAGAATTAGCCTCTACCGTCCCATTGGCCTTGCTGGAAGCAGCTTCATTTTGATTACTCTCATCTGATGAATCTTCTGAATGTATCAGTATCACTAGAGCAACTTCATTTTGATTTGGCATAGATATAGATTGTTCATTGGGGATTATTAAACCCACATTTTGATCTGGAACCTTATGAGAGGCGCAATAAGAAATGTAACTACATACCTTCTTTTCATTATAATCGCAATATAACAACTCCATGTGATACCCTTTTCTTAATGCACACGTAGCGCGATAAAAAATTTCACAGTGGAGACACTTGATGCAAGATCCATGCACTTGGTCACATATTACACATCGCTTCCGAAAAGAGGATGGACTAATTTCCAGAATGCCATCTACAGGTTCCATGGTTTCATAATTCAAAAACGTTACTTGATTATTAAAGAAAGCACAAGTAACATGGACCCAAAATCCAGGTGTTGTGGTCGGTTTCAGGGTGCCACCCATTACAGGGCAAAAGCAACAGCATTGCGGTCTAATCTCTGTCTTTGCTCTCTGGCAAGCTGTACCAACCCAACTGTCAAGTGACTCAGTCACACCAGAACAATTTTGGTGGACTCCAATATTACATCCATTGCAGATTATAATTCTATCATCAGGCGAATCCTCAACTCGACGACATATTGCACACCTTTCCGCTGTCCTTGTTTCTTTGATTGGTTCATATTGTTCTAGCAACCACCCAGTTAATTCTCTCTCCCTAGCTCTGATGGGCATTTTCCCTTCCTCGTTAAAGAATCCAAGTCCACGAACCCCAAGTTTATAGAACTTGTTGAGCCAATCAAAGAGAAGCTCATTTGAACCCCCGACTATAACACTGAGCTTCCATTTCTTTATGTTAGATCCCACGTGCTTATCCCATCACGACAGGCTCATCAACTTACCTTTTCCTCATTCACTGCACTCACAGAGAATTAAGTGGCTGCGAGTCACATAATCTGCTTGCTTGCCATTACAAACAACAGTCATACGCTCTGGAACAGTGAAAAGCTTATTGATTTTCTTCTTTAGAGCGGTTCGCAGGGCCGGTTGCTTCAAAATTCATTGAAGACATGAATATTCATTCAGGTCTTTTAGTTTCTCATCAAACTTACTGTCTTTTTTATATCGAGCACCGTAATTTGCAAAGAGCTTGCTCTGCATTACACATCTCTCCATGAAGAATAATGACCAAGGCCTGAATGGCAGTTATGTAAAACAGCCTGACAATGATCATGAGAGAGCTTGAAGAATCCATTCCATGGTGGCATTTTATATTTGTTAGGATTGCCATGGCCTCTGGACAATAGAGACCCTGGAGTGTCGCATGGACATGAATGTTCCACAAAATTCTGTTATGCAGAGATATAGAAACGATACCATTTGATTAATTAATGAATAGACGTTCCAAGCATAACTTGAATATTCTAAACTCATTAATGTTCCAACTTGGAGAGCAAAGAAGTCAATTCAAGAGATGAACCATGTTAACAAACCCTTGGGCGGCAGAGTCAATTTTGATATCTCTTACAACATCGGCTCCAACTAGGGATGGCACTTTCTCGTAAAGTGCCAAGAACAGTAGACCAGGTGCCTCCATCCATTGGGCGACCTAGCGTGAAAGTTGTAATTCTGAGTTCTCCTGCCAGTGAAATCACCATCAGAAACTTTTAATGGAGTCGCCAGAGCATGTGCAACCAATGTTTTCCTATGACCGGTTGCTCAACCAGGCCATAGGAATGTACCAATGTCATTCTCCCAGGGATAGACATCAACTTTGAAAATCCCCGGCAACAGCGCCAAAATGTTGACACTCAGAACTGAAATGGGTTGCGGCAAATCAATCCCGAGGAAACCTCGAACCACTTTGGATTAGAAGATGCCCTCTTCCAACCCGAGAGGGATCTCTCGAAAAATGTCACAATAGGAATTTAAATAGCATGAAAAAGGTGGGCATATTTATGGGTAAATGATGGTCTTGGATTTTTGGAGTTTGGGGGTTAAACTAGGGAAATGGTCCATTGGGCATGGAGTCAAATGAAAACCGAGAAAAAGAGACAATAGCAGAGATCAAATAACTTGCGGAAAGTGAGGCAAAGTAAGTCTATCTTTCAGCGCTTTGATAAACCATGATGCAGTAGCAAAAAGAAAAAGGAAAGGCCGACGTAGCAAAGGATATATGCAGAACTCTGAAAATGCAGATTGGTCTTACACCGCTGATAGCTGGTGCAGAGGAAAGACAATAAACAATTACAGAAAACCCAAATCCTTTCGTTATAGTAGTGGTCGTACTAAAGTATAATGAAGCCCATCGGTTAGAAGAAAACAAAATGTAATGCAGTCGTGATGGATTAAGGAAGACATAAAGATATGGTAAAGACAATTTCAATTGTGAGTAAGGAACATATAAATGAAGTCCAAACAGATTTAACACAACAGAAAAGAAGAAAAACATGATGAAAGAAATCGACCGTGATGAATCTCATAGTTGCAAGTAAAAAAATCGTCTTTATTACTCCATTAATGGCTTACAAACTCTCAACAATT
>ML781056.1:100540-144836 GCA_009831015.1 Picea engelmannii
TTAACTCTCATTGGTTATTGAATGAGGGTTTCTCTTAGGTGGTTAATAGTCAATGTGTAACCTATGACATGAATCAAAGAGAATTTGCAACGATCCAATTCAGATATAATTTAAACTTAAGTTAAGGAAACTGTGGTACATTCGTCCAATGGAAAAAAGAAAAGGAGTGATAGAGCCTTCAAAGACATGGAATATAAGTTGGAAGAACTATATTTCCAAAAATTTGTAGGATTTTTGAATGATGTCCATAAGAGAAGGATCATTGAGATTGAGAGGAAAAAGATATATATTTTGGATGAAAAAGAGGTTGCTTGGAGACTCAAAAGAAGAGCTCTATGGTTGGAAAGTGGTAATGAAAACACTAAATTTTTTCACTAGTTTTCCAATCATAAGAAAAATATAAAAACTATATGGAAAAATCAGACTCATGATGGTGACATTGCTTCCAGTTTTTAAGATTTATCTAAGGCAGGGTGGACCACTTATCTAATATTTTCAAGGCAGAAAACAAAGCTTCCATTACTAAAGTGGTTAGGATGGAAACTCTCTTTATTAGATTTTTTGATGAAGTAGACAATGAATCCTTGATGGAAGAGGTGAAAAATGAGGAGCTCCATGAGGTTATCCATTCATTCAAAAAGGACAAGAGTCATGGGTTGGATGGATAGATAGGAGAGTTCTCCTTAGTTTTTATGAGTTAATTGAGGGTGATATCTTGAGGGTGATTGAGTAGTCAAGGGCTTATGGTAGAGTTTTGGTAGCCCACAACACCACATTCATAGCACTCATTCTAGAATCTAACAATCCTACATGTTTTGAGGAATTCATATAAATTCCTTTGTGCAATTTCATTTACAAAATAATGTCAAAATTTATTGCTAGGAGAGTCAAAAATTTACTTTCATATTCAGTTTCTCAAGGTAGTTTGGGTTTTTAGTTGGAAGATAGATTCATGAAGCAATGGTTGTGGGTTAGGAAGTTTTTCAGTCTATCAAAGTAAACACATTGCAATCCATGGTGGTCAAGGATGATTTAATAAAAACATATGATAGGGTTAGTTGGCCCTATCTTCACCTAATTCCTATACAAACGGGTTTCGATTTACAATGTGTCAATTGGGTCATGAATTGTGTATTATTAGTTTCCTTTACTGTGTTGATTAATGGTTCTTCTATTGAGATTTTTAGGCCTAGTTGCGGGTTGAGGCAAGGGTGTCCGTTATCCCCTTTAATATTTTGTTAGCGATTGAAGGACTCAATAGATATATCTTGGAGGAAAAAAAATTGGGAGCCTTTTAAGGAATGAGGATAGGGCCCACCTTATATGTATCCCACTTATTATTTGTTTATGATATTATTATATTTTTTTATGGTTCACGCAAGGATGCCCTAAAGCTCAAAGATATTTATATCTCTACTATTTGTCCATAGGAATGATGATCAATGTTGGTAAATCCACCATCTCTTTCATGGAGATAAATGATGAGGATTGTTGGATGCAGGCCTAGTTAGGGGAAAAGGATATTTTTGGGAAGAGAAGCATGAAAGGAGAAAAGGACGGCTGGAAGGAAAAGTAGCACGTGTAAGCGAAGCAGGTGAGGCACACATGCAAGGAAGACCTAACGACACTAGGGTTAGGGTTTTTGTAGTGGATTGCAATGGTTGATGAGACAAGAATATAAATAGGTAGTACTTAGAGGAAGAAGGGGGGCAAACCAAGGAAGAGATAATTGTAAGAATTGTACTACTAAGTAAGTTGGTGAGATAGGGAGATAGTGAGGGACTCGATCCTGAGGGTTAGATCACAAGATGAGGAGCCTGGTGCGATCTAGTCAGCCTCATAAGGATCGAGGAGCCTGTTGAGGAGTGTAAGATCTAAGATTGTAACATGCATGGCGTGATATATTACTAAACCATAATAAAAGATCCAGATCCAGATCTTTGTGGACGTAGCCCAAGAGGGGGTGAACCACGGTAACACCTGTGTCATGTGAATGGATGTGTGTGTCTTTATTGTTGTTAAATGCTTAATGTTAGATGAATGAATTAACTAGTTAGATCCGGTATTCCACATGCATGAATAAAATGAATTCTATAATTAGATGTTAGGTTGAATGAATAAATATTACAGAGTGCAACCACAGATATCCACTCATTCCCTGGTTGCAAACACCTGAGTATTGCAGCCACCCATAGAGATATCTAGGGTGAGACTGCGTAATACACTCTGTGTGTTGTGTTGCCTTCTGGTCTACTAGAGGGGCCGATAGTTTTAGAGGAATTTTTTTGGGAGCTTATCAAATCTGAACGGGATCAACCTATGATAGTAAGGAAGGATCAAAATAACCCATAAAGAATCCTAAGAAGAGACTAAAATCCAACAAATGGTCATGTTGTTGGTTGATTGGAATGTGATGGGATTGAGTATGTGAGATTTGCGGAAGACGCGTCAAAAGAAGGTCAAACCGAACAACAAGACGTTGAGAGAATGAGAATCTAAAAGGGGGCGTTGAGGTCATGGAATCCAACAAAGGAAGAGATAGAGAACCGGTTGAAAACAAAGGAGATGGAATTTTCGCAGAAATATAACCCGAAGTTGACACCGCGCAAATATCTGGACAAGTACGTATTCAAGGACTTGCATGAAGTATTTTTCTGTGACTTCTCGCATATATTGCAGGAGTGGATAAAAAGGTTGAAAGACAACCATCCCACAAATCGGATCAGAAAAATAAAGTGGAATCCTGAAGAGATCGCGCAGTTACAACGATTTGATAATAAGTTTACGCGGGCAGTAGACTTCTTGTTAGACAACATTGTTGCATGATTTATCACAGAATTTATAGTAGATACAACGAAGTTTTACAATCTGTAAAAACAAGAGTTCTTGAAGGGACCCCAAGGTAGGTATATCATATTGTTATATACTTCTATTAAGGTATTACTATATAACAAAGGTGTAATGACAATGGCGTCAGACACCTAAAACTTCCCTGCGTGCCTAGGGGAAGGGGGGAAGAACTGACAGGAGAAGGAGGAATGGAAGGAGAAATGGATAAAGGAAATAAGGAGGAGGCCTTAGACCCAATTATGATGAACAAAGACCAGATCAAGAAGATCATGGAAACAACTGAAAAAATGCATAGTGGAGTACCCTACCAATATAAGGTGAACACCAAAAAGAGAGTCATGGCCGCGAGGGAAGGCTTGGAAAGTGATGAAGAAGTGGTAGAGGATCTTCGAGCTATGGATCAGATTGAGGAAATCTTGCACGTGACATATGAGAGGAAGACGAGAGGTCAAAGGGCGGGAATAGAAGGCATCACTCCTATCCATATTAGTGTCATTGTGGAACCCATAAACCCATGTGCGGCTAATACACCAAGAAGAACACCACCATTTAGACAACTGAATTTTGGGAGAAGGAAGACGACAGGAAGTACATATACACAAGGAACAAAATTAGGGGGAGCCAGTTTAGGAATCATTAGTCAAGAATATACACCGTGTGGAGGTAGTAGTTCAACATTCAGGATGGCAGGACATGATCCCGCCATCAGGTTACCAGAATTCAAAGGAGAGGCATCGGAGGACCCTAAGAAGCACTTGTTTATTTGTGAAAATATCTAGGAAGCGAAACATATCACAGATGAGTACACTAAACTTGTGCAGTTAGCTATCACGCTAAGAGATCGCACACTGGATTGGTACATGAGTTTAGTTGCAAATAGTCCGCCAAGGAAAACTAGAACGATTGGATATATCAAGAAGCTAATGATAAGTGAGTTCCAGAAGCCTAGTTCATAAGATCAATACATGAACGAGATGATAGAGATTAGACAAAAACCAAGAGAATTTGTATGGGAGATTGACTAGATATTCAAATGCTTGAAGGGAAATCTAAAGTATGTCATGACAAATATGCAACATAGGCATTTGTTCGTCAACTCACTACTACCACACTTGAAATACCCTTTGCAACAACAAAAGTTTTAGACACATCCAGAGGCTCTACAGGAAGACCTACAACTGGAAGAGAACCAATATCAGAAGACAGATCCATCCATAGAGGAGATGAAGGAGGATCTGAAGAACTTAACATTCAAGCTAAACCATAACAAAGCTAAGGACAAAAGAGAAGTCATTTGGTGTACCACATGTAGGACAGAAGGACACCATAAGAACGAATGTCCAATATTCGCACAGTACATGGAAACAGGAATGCCAAACCTGTTGCCAACAGGAGGACTATGGTCTGAGATTTGTAAGAAATAGGGGCATGATCCATACCACTACCCAATGATTCAGAAGTACCTGACAATACCGAAGAGCTCATATTGCAACTTTTGCAAGTCAGTAGACCATGATGACAAATATTGCAGGACCATGAACCTCGTGAGGGAAAGAACATCAGATGCTTATAGGGTGCAGGCATAAATGATGACCAAGAAAGCCGCACCTCAATTTAACCAAGCACCATCCCCGTATAACATTGTGCAGAAACAATATAACATTGCACAACCATAGTATAATACCGCGCATGCACACTATAATACCACGCAGTATTACCACGTGCCCCAGTATAATGCACCATGAGGGGATCGAGTTGGCTATAGAGGTGGAGGAAGAGCAAGAGGAGGCTTTGGAAGAGGTATATGACCAGTGGTATTCCACAACTATCAACAACCATGAAACTATGCAATAGAATGTCCACTTCCACCTGCAACATGTATGTATTGTCGTGCATCAGATCATGACACGGGAGAATGCCCTACATTATTTGGAAAGATCCAAGAAAAAAGAAATCAAAACAATCAGAACATTCAGTGGATTTCGGCAGAAGAAAGGGATGAATGAAGAAACATCAACATAGTTATGTGGGGAGGAGCTAAAACAGGAAAAAACACAGTAAGACAAGAGCCATCACAACACCAATGGGTGAAGAAGAATGTCGAGCCAAAGAAGTAGTTTGATGCACATAATGAAAAGGATATATTCAAGTAGGATAGACAAGAATTCCTAAAGCCAGACATTGCATCGACATCAACTGCGCAACATAATCAGGAAGTACCAACATACGAGATGCCTCCATCCCTGGATCACACCAAGGAAGCACAACCCCTGGGACAAGTAAGTACGATTAAATGTTTTTTACAATCCTGTGTTAAACTAATAAATGATCCATCATCTGTTAAATTATTACAAAATATTCTAGAAACATGTATCATAGAAGCAGAAGGAAAGCTAGAACCAAAAATAGTTAATCATCTGCATACAAGGAGGAGAACAAGAAAATAATTCAGATTGAGCACCAGCATTGGAGATTTCAACATGGGAGATATTATACTGGATTTAGGATCCAAAGTGAATGTGCTACCTAAGAAGACATGGAAATGTATGGGAGAAATCACATTAGAATATTCACATGTTCAGCTGAAACTAGCAAATCAACACAAAGTTCTACCAATTGGAAGACTAAAAGGAGTGACAATAGATTTGGATGAAGTGTGCACTAAAGCCGACTTCGAAGTAATAGAGATAGTGGATGGCACAACACCTTATCCGACATTGCTTGGCTTGGATTGGGAGTTTGAAAATTAGGCCATAATCAAATTAAATATGAGGAAGATGACATTCGAGTCAAGAGAATACAAAGTCGTCGTGCCATTGGACCCATCAGAAGGGGAAAGGTTTGTAGAACCTACTTGCTTAGACCTGGAGGAAATTAACCAGTTGTACACAACAACTACTCGATAAGAGGATTATGTGAACCCAACTGCAGATGGGGTACTTAGTTGGAGAAGCATCATCTCATGTGCGCCAGACTTAGATATAGGCTTAGATAATTGGTAGCAGAGGTTACACGAAGTCTCCACAAGAAGATGTGTAAGAATAGACCATGCAGTAATATGGGTAAGCATGGAGATAAGGGAACCTCCTAGATTCCATGGGGTGGATGACTTAGAAGCGTTCTTAACATGATACAAAGATGAAGTGATAGAAAATCAGAGGCTTTTAGCCCTGGATATAGAACTCAAGGAAACACCTGCAAGATGGTGGGGTGCGCACAAAGAAACAGTGAAGGACTGGTACCAATGTAAGCAATTACTACGCATCAGGTTTGGCGCAGAACAGGGAATCAACCAACTGCAAAAATATGATGGAAAGGGGGCACCAACAGAACACTTGGCGAAGTGAAAAATGCTATGGAGGATGACACCACCGGATGAATGGCCTCATCATTTTGTTCACACATTAGAAGGGATTCCAGCAAATTGGTATACAAACCAGATATTGCGCAGAGGAACTAAAAATTGGACAATATTACAACATAACTTTACAGTCACTTTCTCATTTGAGAATGAGAACCCCAACATAGAATCAACACTTAAACACATCAGATGGGTTATATTCATTAAAGAACTGGAAGTTTAACTTATGACAGAAGAAAAACAACAAAATAGACAGACAATAAAAGAATTATTGTCATGGTACCATGTGCAGGAAGAAGCACCAGATGAAGATGATCCACGAAACATTCAGATTGGGGAAGAAGAAGGTGAAAGAGAAGTGGAAGGTCCACCTTTGGAATCATAATTATTTGTTTTTCCGATCAAGGTGAAAAAATTCAACATTGGGACAGTTGAGAATCCCAAAATGGCCATCATTGGAGACTACTGGGATGAGCAAACTGTGGAAAGCATAACAGAGTTACTGCGCGAGTACAACAACCTGTTCCCAAAAACGTTCACATAAATGAAAGGAATAGCAGGTGAGCTAGATGAAATGAATATACCTCTCATATCGGAGGTAAGACCAATCAAACAACGACCATATAGACTAAACCCCATATATAAGAAAAAAGTCAAAGCTGAAATTGATAGGATGTTGGAGGTTGGAATCGTAGAACCTATAGAGTAATATGAATGGGTAATCCCTATGGTAGTTCAGGAGAAAAAATAGGGAGGGATAAAGATATGTGTCAACCCAAGGAAATTGAATGATGTGTGCCTACATGACCCGTTCCCCACTCCTTTCACAAATGAGGTGTTGGAGAACATAGGAGGACATGAAGCCTATTCATTCACCGACAGATTCTTAGGATACCATCAGATCAAGATAGCTCCAAAACATAGATACAAGACCACTTTTTACACAGAATGGGGATCCTACCAGTACACAATCATGCCATTTGGACTGAAGAATGAACCAACAATATTTTCTAGAGTAGTCATAGTTGCATTCAAAGAATTCATCCACCAGTTTCTAGAGGTATATCTGGATGATTGGACATTCTATAGTCTATTGAAAGACCATGTAGGGGTGTTGAGGCTGATGTTAGAAATATGTAGGCAGTGTCAGATATCGTTAAACATCAAGAAGTGCATCTTTGAAACACCCTTTGGGATACTATTGGGCCATATAGTATGCAAACAAGGCTTGCTAGTAGATCCTACCACGATTGTAGTAATTGTTAATCTACCACCACAAAAATCGGTATGTCGGTTAAGAGAAACATTGGGACACATAGGATACTACAGGAAATTTATAAAAGGGTATGCGCAGATCACTACGCCAATGGAGAAATTGTTGAGAAAATACAACAAGTTTCAGTGGAATGAGGACTATCAGTGAGGATTGGACACCCTAAAGAGAAGATGGTAACCACACCAATACTAGTATTCCCAGATTGGGAAAATAAATTCCACGTGCATGTAGATGCATTATCCATAGCACTTGGAGATATTCTGGCGTAGCCAGGAGCAGGAGAATTGGACCATATGATAGCATTCTCTAGCAGAAAACTATCAAAATCGGAGCAGAATTATAATACCACATAGAGATAAGGCCTAGCTATGGTCTATGCACTTCAAAATTTTAGACATTACTTGTTGGGAACACATTTTAAGATGTTCACATACCATTCAGCTCTCAAATACCTTGTCAACAAGCCATTGTTGGGGGGGAGAATTTGTAGATGGTTATTGTTGTTCAAGGAATTTGACTTTGAAGTGATAGTCAAACCAGGGAAGTTGAATGTAGGACCTGATCACCTGTCAAGGATCACGAATGGAGAGGAACTTACGAATCTAGAGGAAAAATTTCCTAACGCACCATAATTTTCAATCTAAGTAGTTGATGAATAGTTCATAGACATCATTCAATACTTAAGTACAGGGACTGCGCACAAGAATTCAACACCGCGCAGAAGAAAAATATGGTAGTTAGGGTTGCAGACTATCAATTGATTGCAAGACACTTATACAATATGGGTGCAGAAATCTTCTTGAGAAGATGTGTACTAGAACATGAAAGACTTAGGATTATAGTAGAAGCCCATGAGGGAATAACGGGAGGACATTATGCAGGCAAAGCTACCACACAGAAGGTATTGCACGTAGGACTATGGTGACCAACTATCCATAGAGACTCAAATGACTACTGCTAGATATGTGATGTATGTCAGAGGGTTGACAAACCGAATAGAAGGGATGAGATGCCCCTAAAACCACAAGTAACCTTGCAGGTATTTGAAAAATGGGAAATAGATTTTGTGGGACCAATTAACCCACCAGCAAAAAGGTCAGGAGCGAGGTACATTATTACTGCGACAAAGTACTTAACAAGATGGGAAGAAGCAACACCAGTAAAATATTGTAGCATAGAGACATAAACACACTTCTTGTTTGAGAAATTGAACACTAGATTTGGATGCCCAAGGATTTTGATGAGTGACCAAGGAACTCACTTCATTAACCACACTATTACGGCGATGACTGAGGAGTTTGAAGTTCATCATCAAAAGAGTACACCATATCATCCTCAAGCAAATGGAATAGTGGAAGCCTTTAATAAGATCCTTGAGAATGCACTGAAAAATATCTACAATGTCAATAGGGACGATTGCGAACTTAAGATACCAGCAGTGCTATGGGAATACAGGACCACATGAAAAAAATTGACAGGGAAGACACCATTCAGATTTGTGTATGGACAAGAAGTAGTGGTGCCACTAGATTTTTTGGTACCTAGTCTATGTGTAGCAGAAATTACAAACATCACAGAGAGAGGTACAATACAAGAAAGGCTAAGTCAGTTGATGACCATGGAGAAAAATAGGATTCTAGTAGGGTTTCACCAAGAAGTAAAAAAAGAAATGGAAAAATCTTGGCATGATAAACATATCAAGAGGAAAAACTTCAAGGAGGGAGACCTAGTCTTGGTGTATGACAGTAAATCTCTTCAACACCTAGGAAAACTCATAATGCATTGGTTAGGACCATATGAAGTAAAGACTGTCACATATGGGGATTTGTACAGTTGAAGGACTTGGGAGGAACAAAACTTAGAGGAATGATTAATGGGAGTCGACTGAAGATATACAAGGACAGTCAACCTCCTAGCACTTGAAAAAAAAAACTAAGCGCAACAACAGAGGGGTTATCACGTCGGACATCAAAAGATAGAAACAAAGGGGTAGCGCACTAGAAATAGAATGTTCACATGCACTAGGAAACATTATCACAACGGGGAAAGGACCAATGGTCACTAAAAGGCAGAAACAATGAAAAATGAGGTTACTACAAATAAGCTCCAACCGACGACAGCTATCAAAATTGAATGACAAGAATGATTGACAGGACGTCGCATTAATCACGCCAATTGATGACGTCAACGAAATTCAATGGCCAATACATGGGAAGCGCCACTTCATTCAAAACACAACTTGGGTAATGTCTCCAAGAAGTTTCACATTATTCCTATATAAGGAAAGCATGCGGGGAGTGGAAGGATTATTGTGAAATTGAGAAAAGAACAGAGCGACAGAGTATACAGAGCAGAGAGAGACTTTGCAGGAGTTACAGAGCGAACTAAGCTCAATGGAGACCATTTTTACCACCATGGCACCACCGAAGCTAGGAGCGTCGAGCCAGGCCTGCAGACGACCTCGAAGCAATCTTAGAGCATCTCAACAACCACAAGGAAACGAACAACAACCACCATGGCCTGCAAAATTCGTCAACTTGGATGAAATCATGTCACCCAATATGGAACTAGGGAACCCCACACCAGTGATGGAGGAAACCCAGCAAACAACACCAGTGGGAATGGACATTGATATGCAAAAAGTGGGACAGGGCCAGCAGTATGAGGACACAGGAAATCCTTTACACCCTCAAAACCCTGAAGAATCCCCTAGGGTTAATGGGATGGTCCCGAACCAAACAGAAGTGGTCGCGCCAGAAAGGTCACACACAACAGCACCGGAGCAGCCACAGGAGGGCATAGTAGAAGATGTCACCAGTGGGGCAAAGGCGTATGTAGAAGAGAGAACAATGGAGGCTAGAACCTCGATTCAACCACCACAATGAAAGGGAAAGCAACCAGTAGTAAGATCATCGTGCAGGTAGGTTGCAATAGCCATAGTCTTATTGTGCATTCCGGAAGGGGTGTGTGTCGTGGATAACCTGTTAGGCCACATGAAAAAACTACGGTACTCAGATCACAATGTGACCGACACAGAAAAGTTTCCATAGTTTGCAAAGCAAGTTTACCTGGATATTGTGGGTATAGGACACTTTGGTGAACCAATTAACCAACCGAAATAATGGGTAGCTGGACTAGCCAACACCGGGATTCTAAGCCTGTTGGAGATCTCGCACTTTGGCAGGGGCTGTGACATGAAGAACTGCGTCAAGCAGCCGATGGCAGTTACCCATGGAGGATAACTATGGGTGGAAGAGCCTGTCTCGATAGATGTAGATATTATCATGTATATTACAGGGCTTCCATATGGGGGGGAGAGCCCTATGCAGTTCGTCGATGAAAAAACAAAGGAGAAGGCACTGGTCGAGGAAATGAAGAATACATATGGCATGGAAAGAGGGTCGTGCAGAATCATAATTAAGCACATAAGTAACACATCGACTAGGATGGCCACAAAACTCATGGTGTGAAAATTTATTAGGAAGTCTCACAACGAGGAAATCCCTGCCAAGGTCCTCACAGTTGTAGCACAGTGTGCAGAGAGCACTATACTTAGTTGGGCCATGTACTTGTTAAATCTGTTCCTTGAAGACTGCAAGGACTTACAAGACCTGGGGACATAATTTCACTATTCCTCGCTACTCATCCTGATTTCCTTGGTCAGATGGAGAGAGATTGAATATACATACTTTTCCCAGAGATCCACTTTTTTCCACGTAGCATGATACCTATCACTGGGGATCACTTTAGACCCTAAAAACAAAAGTGCAAATGCAGGCATGTTCGCAGGGTATTACAATGACCTACAGGAAAGAATTGCCAACACTTGGCGGGTTATGCCAGAAGTGGTCACAAAATATCAAGGCATATACAACTTTAAATCAACCATGCATGCAGTATGGATCTAGGCATGAAAGGATCCTGAGAAGGAATGGTTACAATTGTGGTACTGTGTCAAGGAAGAGGACATAGAGATGGCCATCAGGGATTCACAAGATGACTAGAGAGTTCTAGTTTTGAATCAAGAGATGTCCATGGATAAGGAGGATGATGTAGGGAAAGAACATACACCTGTAGGAGACAAAATGATGCCCAAGAATCCAAATCCAAGACAAAAGATGACACAACAGAAGAAAGGGGGTGAAACCAAGAAATGTACCCAAGCAGGGAAGAAGGGTAACACCCAGGCGTCGTAGGAACAGGAAAAAGAGACTAAGACAACACAGGGACCGCATCAAGTGTTACTTAGCAAGAGAAAGGCCATACCAAGAGGCCAATCATACACACTGGGGGTGTGTGGAAGAAATATAAGGCGCACAAAACGCCACCAGAATATACAATCACTAAGGACGACGCGAACCTCATGGCCCAAATGGTCCAGGACCGAATAGTCGAGGATTTTGACAAAGCCCAGTGCCAAAGGGACAAGATACAAAAAGATTTGGTTGACATGAGGTAGCTCCTCGAGCAGATCATAGGAATGCAAAGGGATGGCAGAGGAATAAATTCAATCCCCACAGCATCACAGGTAGGAGCCAAGGCTGGGTCGAGCGAGTAGGATATGATCCAGACAATGGCACAGGCGAGCTCGACTTTTCACATTACACCCAGCATGTTGCGCATGGATGAAATTGTAGTCTAGACACCATTATAGTTGGTAATGGGGAGGATACCAACCAAGGCCTTATATAAACTACAAGTCAGCATCATGCAGGAGGTAGAGCCACTTGTACGCACTGACACAGCAGAATTGCAGCAGACGAAGGACAACAGATAATTATTGGAGTTGATCCTTGAGTGGGTTAATCTCGAGACCATGGACAAGAAGGATCGTGTGAATAGGCTCGAGAAGAGATTGGTTGAATCCTATGATAGAATTCCAAAGAGAATGCAAACAACAAAGCTCACAACGACGCAGAAGATTGATCAGATTGTGCAAAAAAATGATCAATACTGGAAGGAGATCAAGAACCTTCAGGAACAACTCATCCCTACCACTCCCCCAGAGGTGAAGGATCAAAGGAAGAAGGAAGCAACATGGCATATGGAGGAAATGGAATGACAAGTCAACGTAGTTGTCGACTTGTTTGAGAAAGCAACACATATATGGACAAAGCTCGAGGAGGATCAACAGGTCCAACAATGGGACCAGGAAGAGGAGAAGATAATCACATCTATCTAGGACCTCAAGTATAGGCAGAAGATGATGCAGATCACTGAGCACTTCAAATAAGTATAGCATATGAAGAAGCTAGAAGTAGAACTCACAATCGCATAGACATAGAAGAAGGATCGACAAGCTCAAATGGAACCACTCCAAGAGCGGTCATCGAAGGTCATTGCATAGGAAAAAAAGGAAAAGAAGAACATGGCACAAATTCAGGAAGACTGCACAGAGATGATCAGCGAGGAGGTTACAGTGCAAGTATTGGACGCACTCAAAGAAAATACCATGCAGGCTCAAACACAATAAAAGGTACTCACAAAGAAGTTCCAAACTCTTGCAAGAGTTGTTGAAGAAGCACACAAAGATTAGGTGGCTCGGGACAAGCCACATGTCAGTGTTGGGGGCCTATTGGATGGAATCCTAGTCAGGGGAAAAGGATATTTTGGGGAAGAGAAGCATGCACGGAGAAAAGGACATCTGGAAGGAAAAGCAACATGTGTAAGTGAAGAAGGCGAGGTGCGCATGCAAGGAAAACCTAACGATGCTAGGTTTATGTTGGCCCTTGACCAATTTTTGGGAATTTCTTGGTCATGTTGACCTATTTTGGAACTTTGACAGCATGTTGAAGGAGGAGCGTAGGATGAAGCGAATATCGCAGGATCTTGGCCCACTTTTGGATAATTTTGGGGGTTTTTGGGAATATGTAACGAGAATGAGATGTCGTCCCATGGGTTTACCCATGTGTAGGTCTATTTTGTAATATATATATAGATGTTTAGCCCATATAGGGGAGTAGTTGAAGGGAATGATATATCTATGTGATGTATGCTAAGTGCCAAGAGTTGAATTTGTGTGATCAAGGCTTTGTGCATTCTGTGTAATACTTGCATAGTTGAGTACAAGTCCTTGTGCGATACGATAGGAGGCTTAGTGATGTAATGCAAGGAAGAAGGATCTAGCGAGCTTCGCAGATCTTTTGTCCCATGCGGAGTAAGGGTTTTGAGGCTCTATTCTTGTAACCAATTGACCAAAGACAATAAATAAGAAGAGTTGGTGGACGTAGCCCCAGGAGAGGGGTGAACCATGTAAACATTGTGTTGTCTTGCTTTGTGCTTGTCTTAATGTGTTTATTTCTTATTTTGCTAAGTGCTTGAGATGATTAGATAGATCTGCTTATGCTTAGTGGTAATGATAGGTAGAATAATAGATCTAATATACATGAATATGCCCAGTGATTGATCTACCAGATATGACCTATTTAATTATGATAAGTGTTTAAATACATTAGATCAGTGTTAATGCTGCGAAGTGTTGTCTTACAAACGAAGTGGTTATTGACTGTATATTGAGGAACTGATGGTGCTAAGTACTTTATTAAGTAGTACAATTACATATATATGTCCCAGCTAAGTTTGCAGACACTTGAGTCCTGCAACCACCCCTGCCTCTACCTCAGGTGAGACTTCATTTGCTTCACAAGTGTTGTCGAAAGGGCCGGTAGTTAGGGTTTTGTTGGTGCGTTGTTGTAGCGTTGAACCCTGGGTCTGCCCCTATGCCAACAGGTTACATCTTTTGTAATGGATTTTAATGGCTGATGAGACAAGAATATAAATATGTAGTACTTATAGGAAGAAGGGGGGTGGACCGAGGAAGAGAGAATTGTAAGAACTTGTTGGCAGCCCTACATGATTTTTTTCTTTTTCAAGTGACAAATGACAATTCATGTAGCTGTCTACGCCTAATCCTGTAAATATTGATATTTGAAGATGACTATTCGGTTGTAAAAGGGGTGTTTTGATTGTTCCTTCTTATTTTTATCTTGCATTTCCATGCTTCATTCATGACTGAAAGCATGAATGAAGCATTAAAAATTTAAATCGTATTGCAATTTAATCTAAGGCTTGGTCCTAAAAGGGTCAATGTGTTTAAACCTCTTTTAATGAATGTTGTTTTTCTTTGAGCTTATCATATATCAATGAAACACTTATTTTGAGTTGTTATTGGATTGAAAGTTATATCTTGGATGCTTTGTATACCAAGAATCAATTGGCAAATGAACTATAGGCTTGTTTCATTTCAAATTCTTGGTAAATCGACTTTGGTTTTCAATTTTCAATATGCTTTTGTCTTGTAAAACACATCTTCTCCTAACCTTTGCAAATCAACTTCACCCATTACATTTGATGAAAATTAAACACACCTGGAATGTACCCTGAACTCCGTTTCAGTTGTCAATTTGAATCGACAGATCCCTCATTACGAGCTAGGATCTTGAGTTACACTCTGTACTCAAAGAATTCATTACCTAAAACGCCTGATTTTCATGGCTTGAAACCCCTTATGCTCACATTATGGTCGCGTTGGGGTGACTGCTAGTTTTGCTCCTTTGTTTTTGGCTCAGACATTCCCCTGTTTCTGCTACCTCTTAAGCCCACAACAAGTTCTGGTCTCCTTCGTGATTGTTTGTTCAAACCCTTATGGCCCTTGTCGTCCGAATTGAGCCAAATGGCTCCCAAACTTTGTTGTTGTATGATGATACGAGTGAGGATCTGAAGAGTCTAGGATGGGATGTGTTTATCAGGAAATTCCAGGGTTATAACTCGCAAGTGGCCAAAGATTTTTCCCTCACATTTGATGGATGCAGAGCCAAGGTGGGTGATATCCAGTTGGATATCACCGAAATATTTTTGAGTGAAGCAACGAGCCTCCCCCTTACTGGTCAAAAATGGTTTAAAAACTCAAAGTTGGACGAGGTACCATGGAGTCTGTTCGTCACCTCTCGAGAAATTCAATGATGTGACAAAGGTATTCTGATCTCCTTACTCAAGGTTAGATGGCATGGTTTGTTGGTCATTTTAAGACAATTTGTCATTTGTGAAGGTCGTTTTGGCTTGGTGTTCCTTTACCACATATGATTGCTCATGCATTTTATTGGCTTTCATTTAAACATGTTGTTTTACCTACTCAGAAGTTTGTATAAAATGGAAAAGAGATATACAAGGCAGAACTTGGATTCCAGCTTATTTCACCATGGTTTGATTAAGTTACTGTTAGTTCATCATTTGAAAACACTCAGTGAAGATTAGGATAGTTTCATAACCCACAATCATTTCATTACAGTAAACCCTCTAGAGACTCCTATAATGGATAAGTTGATGATAGAGAAGCCTCTTATTCCCTCCAGTGACAAGCCATATTTATTGTGTGAAAACCCTTGTGAAAGGGCTACGCCTGATCAGTCTGTGTGTGAGCAACAGGATGTCAGCTCCAAACTTATTAAAATTCCTGAGTGTGAACAAGTTGTTTTCCCTAATCTTAACATAAAATCCACCAGTGGAAAACCTTCCAAACAGTCAAAGAAAAATCAAGCCATGCTAGGGTTTCATAACAAGAGGGTTGGGTGACTTAATTCAAGGAGCCTGGGAAATATATCAAAAGATCATGTGAGCTCGATCGAATCGATCGAGGTCCATGAGAACTCTGACTCCGAGATTGAAAAATTCCTGGCAGAGGAAGATCCAAATTTTTCTAAACCGGATCTGAGTCAAACATTCGATATGTGAATAACCTCCCACTATGCCTGAAATACAACAAGGAATTTACAGGAATTAAACTCGTTCAAAGGCTGACAGTGGACAGTGGTAGTGTTTTAAAAAATAGTCACACGCTTCCTCAACCGATTGCCCCTGCTGTACATTGTGAAGTTTGTTTACATTGGATAGGTCAGTATTACACATACATCACCATCCTTCAAGCAAAGACCAAGGCTCTTATGGCTCAAAATGACTCATTGACAAATGAAAACCATGAGCTCAAGATCAATGCACAAAGATAAGGAAAACGTTTGAAAAGGACAGGCAATATCATAACTAAAAACGATGACAATGTCAAGGCTGTGATCAACTCTGAGATATTGTGATTCAATTTTTTTTATCAGTTGAATGGTAAGATTGTTTTTTTTTATATTAGTTGTGTTTTTATTGTTATTTTTCTGATTAATCTAGATTGATTTAGATTTTTGTTGCTAATAATAACACTGGCTACAGAATCGTGAGATTCTGTAGCCAAGTCAATTCTCATATAAAATTTGGAAAATGCTAGTTAAATAAATATCTAATTTGATCATTTCGTTTTTCTTTCAGGATAAGATCTCATAAGATGGAGCATGTTGGACTTAGTTAATTAGCCATCTCTTTTGGCTTATTTTGTAAATCAAAATAAAACTTTCATAATTTTGAAGATATAGTCTGATATTGAGTGGTTTTTAGACCCTCTATCTTTGTAACTTTTAGATCCTTTTGAGATCTGATCCTATCTTAGAAGATAGGATGTTTAGATTACATGAACTCTTTAAATACTCTGTATTTTGGAATGGAAATCATCTTGGCTGAGAGAAAGAGATGGACGAGTGATTCCAGAACTTAATGAAACAACATTTATGCATCTTGGCTTTAGCCTTTTGTTTATAATGTTGTCATTTATGTTTTGTTAATATTGCTACATGTATAGGTCTGATATTTTTAGATTAAATGCTTTGTGATGTGAAATATCTTATATTATAAATACCATCTATAATTTTCTTCTCAAAATATAAATGTTATGATCATATCTTCAATTAAATTGATAGGATTTATCTTTGAGTTTTAATCAGATGATGACATGCATAAATTACCTTCAAATTTATCTTATTGTAATCATGTGCAATTATGAGATCACAGGTTTATGTTTGTGTTCCCTCCTATGTCATTGAAACCTAAGTTGCTAATACAGGTTTTAAATTTATTTAGAACAGTCACAAGGTTCCTTGCAGATTTCTCACTTGGACATGGCAGTTGGATGTTCTCCATTCATGCAGATGCTTGGATACACCTCACTAACTCACTAACAAGTTAGCTCCTCTATATTTTTTTTTCATTTACATATTAGTGAAAATAGAACGTATGGTTCAACTTTCGACTACCTACATGTTTGCGTTTCTTAGTTTATTTAATTCCATATTAGTTTAGATTTATAAAGGAAAAACAAAAAATATTTTTATGTGCTTTCTTTATCTGCTTCCTAGAAGCAATCATTTTTCACATTGATTTTCATAAGTTCCGATTAAAACTTGCAGTTTGTAAATCATGTACATAAGTAATATTCGTATATCTTTTGCTTAAATATATTTACAACAGTTACGTTATACATGTGTACATATATATATAGTGTTTAGTAATTAGATAGTTATTTCTTTCTTTGATTCTTTTAGGATTTTTAGATTGGATAACGGAGCCATTAAACCCGTTAGAACAAGTTATACCAAACGGCTTGGGTTACTTAGACAACCCCAAACCGGACTCATTCTCCCAATTGACGAATGGTCAATTTCGTCCGTCAACACATGGTGCTAGAAGGAGGGCCTAAATACAATTGATGGCACATGGAAGTCTCAAGACTCCTCCCCCACACACTCGCTCCCCTATAGTAACATGGAGTCATTATGAAAACAACGTTACTTCTGAAATAACAACCACCTTGAACGAAAATCCCCAGATTCCCATTGAACCAGTAACACCAAACCCTCAAGGGTCCAACGCACAAGAAATTGTTCGTAAGTCACTTTTAAGGACACACAATGATTTGGCCCGTATCAGACAACCTGGTCGGCCATTGAATCAACCTTTAGATTTCTCTGATATTAGAGAAAAACTTGAAGGAACTGGTCTACTTTTAAACCCTCTAAGAGATGATACTGTCAATCCTACCGATACACCTATTCTTGGAGCCGGACGATCTAGTATTCCACCCTCCCCACCTCATTCATCTCCATCCTCTTCAGGAGGAGAGTCATCTGACGAAGGTAGTTCTTCATCTGAACCATATCAGCCTTCGACAGCACCTACGCCCATGGAAAACCAAAACAATCTCGCCAAACCATGGCTTGATCAAGATGTTGTGGTTGTACCTTGACCCCAACACCCTTTACCAAAACACCCAGAGAAATGGTTACCTAAGTTCGATCCAGATTCTAATAAAATCGTCGAGGATCACATAAATAAATTCATGCTAGCCATTATACTATGAAGTGTAGAGCATGAAGATGTAGTATGCAGAATTTTTCCTTACACGTTTGAGGGAAATGCTTCTACATGGTATTTCGCCCAACAACCTCACGCCATTGTATCTTGGGACATATTCGAAACCCGTTTCCTAGAGAAGTTTGGAGATGATAAATCTCTTGAAGTCTTAGTCATGGAACTCTCCAGCTTAAAGATGAACCCTAAGAAGAAATTAAAAGATTTTAACCAAAGGTTCCTCACGTTAAAAAACTGAATCCCCATTGATTCAATGCCCACGAAAAGCCTTATTGTGGCATATTACACTAAATATGCACACAATAATATAGAAATTTGGGTTAAAAGGTCTAAGAAGTCTAGTTACTAGAAGCCTTCGAGGAGGCAAGCCAAATCGAAAAAGATATTTTGAGCTTGAAAGATAATCTTAGTAATGAGGCAGAGATAACCCCATCTTCTAAGAAGAAAATAGAAATTCTTACTAGGTCTCCCCAAACCAAAATCAAATCAGAAACTTCAGACTTAGAAAGTTTACAAAAGGTGGTCCAAAAATTATCGAATCAAGTCATAGACTTGAGGAGATAGGCTGAAGAAGCATCCTCGAGCAAAGGAATTTATAAACCTCCTTTCAAAAACCCTTTTCCCCCCAACCGGCTGAATCCGACCCCTGAGGGTCTAAATTTTGAAATCTTACAATACGCTCTGCAAACTATCCTTGAAGCATATGATAACTTGGTTCCCCCTGAGAATTTTGAAAATGTAGTTGAAGAAGAAGTAGTTAAAGAAGAGGAGTCATCTCCCAATGTCTTCAGACATTTTTTCGACAATATTTTTCAAGCCAATTTTGAAACTGTCCATCCTTACAACACTAGAAGCAAAACACAGAGTAAACCCTCTTCCGAAATAAGTACTAATGTGCCTCTGAAACAATTGAAACAAGATGAAACAAAACAAAATTTATAAGCCCCATTTTTAGAGTATGATTTGATTGAAGACCTAAAGAAACTCCAGGCTAATATTTATGTTTACAAACTTTTGAAATTCTCGCTTCTTCTACAAAAAATGCTTCAGAACATTGCAGAAAATAGTAAAAACAACAATCTGAACAACAAGAAAATTGCAAAAATCAGTTCTAAAACAACTCAAAAGATCCCTGCTAAAACGACACATGAACCCCTAGATAAAAGGGATCTCATTGAAAAAACTGCATCAAATGTGGATAAAGTAGTTTCAGGGACAACAACTAAAAATAAGCAGAATTCTGCTATTAATACTCGCAAAAATGTCCCACCTTTTCTGTTAACTTTTGAAATTTTCAATAGGAATGTACATAATTGCATGGTATATTCCAACGCATCATCAAATGTGATGCCCTTGTCTGTTTGCCAAAATACTAACGCAGAAGTTCATCCTTCTAGTCTTAAAATTATTCAGCTCGATCGAACAAATTTTAAGGTAATTGGTGAACTAAAGAATGTGCTTGTTAGGTTATCTTTTAATCCCAAAGTTCATCAGATTATTGACATCATTGTTGTTGACATATCTGAAGTCTACGGTTTATTTTTGAGCAGGGATTGTTACGAGAAACTACATGGTTACTTTGCAACAGATTGGTCACATTTATGGCTGCCAAAAAATGGACAGCCAAAAAATATTAGGATTAACCGTGAATGTTACCTCAAGCACACCATGATGGATTTGAATGATGCCAATGAACCATTTACTGCTTCCACTAATTCACTTGAAATGCAGGGAATGAACACCTTCTTTGGTAACTTCATGGCCAAAACTTCCCCCATCATTGATCTGGAACAACAGTCGGAGCTCATGACATGTACTCAGTCAACAGCTTTACCGAATGTGCCAAAAACTGCCGATGAATCTCAGATATGGTCACTTTACTTCGATGGATCCAAATCGAAAGAAAGAGTTGGTGCATGATGTGTACTCATTGACCCGACAGGTAATAAAAATTTCATTGCCTGTCGATTAGAGTTTGAATGCACAAACAACATCACCGAATACAACCCCGGATGGGGTGTCAGAGCGAGAGGCGTGGCAAAATCTGGGTGATGGAAATGGGCAGCATGGCATGAGGCCACGTGATGGACTTGTGCCACAGCCCACCACCCTACCCCGCGTTTAAATGCGTTTTATTGTGATGCGAGGGAGCATTTACGCTACAGTCCTTTCCTCCTCGACGCGAATTTGAATGGCTTAGTTCATTATGTATGGGACTCACCTCTGTATTCCGGTTGCATAGCTCTCCCCTGTGCAGCGCAGACCTCCCTCTGTTCTTTTTCACCGGAGCAACGTGATTCAGGGAATAATCCTTCACCGAGGGGTTTTAATCTTCTTGGGAGATTGCACAGAGTTCTCCATGACTCGTCCTAGGGGTAGACCGAGGCGAGGCTCCCCCTAGAAGCCTCGCAGACCCTCGATCACGTCCTCTGATTCGACTTCCGTCGACTCTTCCCCTAGCCAACACTCTAAGCCCATCCCTGTCTCTCTGTGTGCCCCGCATTTCAACGCCATGGCCATCATTTCTCGCATGCCAATTTCAATTCTACAGTTGTCTCACCACCCCTCAGCGCAGCCGTCCACCTCCATGCCTCCCCGCGACCCTCTGAGCAACTTGGACGATGGACCGCCTCTTTACAGCCAGCCCAATCGAGCAGGTCCTTGTCTCCATGAGTCCGTTGACAGGGTGTAGTTCACAGAAAGTCTATCAGCCTTGTATGATCTGGTTTTTGAGCTACGGCACGAGGTAGCGGATCTACAGTACCGCATACAAGCAACGGAAGAAAAGGTGGCAAGCTTTCTGCAAATCATATCCTCTATGCATGCAGCCTTATTCTCAGATCCTGTCGATACCAGCACAATGGAGAACCCCGAGGCCGATAAAGAGGAAACTCAGGACAAGGTGCAGCATCCAACGGAATTAGGCCGGGCACAGGAGGAGCGAAAGGACAACAACGAGGAACCTGCATGCAAAGATGAAGCTGGCGAGCATTGGGACTATGGAGTTACGCATATCGAGGAGGAGCCTTGGCCAGGTGACCTTCCAACCACATGGCCTACCTACCAGCCAGGTGTCTAATTTTAGCATATGACTGTTTACTTAGAATCTAGGCCTAAAAGACAATCAGTAAGTTTTCTCTTGTCGTTATTTTGGCTTATGACTGGTGTGATCAAGGAACTAAACGGGCTGGCTGGACTGGTTTCCCCAAGCTGGGGCAGTCTAGTAAATGCAGCCTGGTCATAGTTGTATTTTGGAACTCTGTCTCAGACTTTTGCAGGATCTCAATATAATATAACCTCTTATTTACAGAAAAAAACATCGCCGAATACGAGGCACTTTTGCAAGGACTCGGGAAAGATGTATATATGGACGTAAAGAAATTAATGGTATTCGGTGATTTGGAAATTGTGGTCAGGTAGGTAAGAAATTCCATACATTGCTTATCACCTCACCTGAAAAGTTACCAAACTGAGGTATGGAATCTAATGCACAAATTTTTAGCATTTAAAATCAATTCCATTCCTAGATTAAGCAATTTTGAGGTTGACTTATTGACTAACGTCATTTCTAAACTTTTGCCTACAGAAGGTCTTTCTCCGAATTCATTTTCGATTGAGTTATTGTTCATATCATCGGTCCCAGACAATGTCACTAATTGGAGAGTGTTTGATGATGATCAACAGATCATCAATTTTTTGCATATGGAGGACACCTTCTAAGGTGCAATTATCAATGGAGGCACTCACGATGAAAATCTCTGCAATTTCACGGTAATATCATAGCCTAGATCTCCCGAATCAACATCTAATCTAGTAAACTCTATTCCTAAATCCGTGATGAGACTAGAGAAGTTTTATGATTTGCATGATAAATTCATAGGGTCGATAAATTGTAAAATGAATAATTCTTCCTTGACTCATGAAATGATAAATCTAGGGTCTATAGATAATCCACAAAATATTAATTTGGGAATGGGATGCTCCGAGTAAGAACGGTCCGCTTTTATAAAACTTTTTAAAGAATTCAAGGATGTCTTCACCTGGACATATGATGATTTAAAAATGTTTGACCCTAATATAATACAACATATCATCTCCATGAAACCCCAAACTCAACCTTTTCAACAGAAGCTGAGAAAGATGCACCCTAAGTTGGAACCAACGGTCAAGAAAGAAATAAATAAATTATTGAATGTGAAGATAATCTTTCCAGTGAGACACACACAATGGGTGTCTAATCTAGTTCATGTAAGGAAGAAAAGTGGTGAAATTTGACTCTGTGTCAATTTTCGTAACTTGAATCGAGCGTCTGACAAAGACAATTATCTTGTTCCACCAATGGAACAAATTCTTTAGTAGGTATCTGGTTCCAAAAGACTATCACTACTAGACAGTTTTTCAGGATACAACCAGGTCCTCATGTCTCCACCAGACCAGTTAAAAACCACTTTTCGTACCCCATGGGGAACCTATGCCTACAGGAAGATGACTTTTTGGCTTATAAATTTTGGGGCCACTTTCCAGAGAGCAATGGATATTTCTTTTCATGGTCTCATAAATCAATCTGTAGTGGTCTATCTTGATGACATTGTTGTTTTCTTCAAAAACAATAAAGATCACTTGTCTCACCTTAGGTCTGTCCTTGAACGATGTCGCAAGTATGGCATATCTCTCAACCCTAAGAAGTCAATATTTGCAGTGGAACAAGGAAGACTTTTTGGATTCATAGTATCCAGTGATGGGATGATCATCAATCCTGAAATAACTCAAGCCATTGCCAAACTTCCTCCCCCCTCCTCCAAAAACTCTATGCAATCCCTTTTAGGCCAGATTAATTTTGTCAGAAGGTTTGTCCCAAGTTTCTCAGAAATGGTAAGGCCATTGAAAAAATTAATTAAAAAGGATGTTCAATATCATTGGGGACCACAGGAAAATCAAGCCTTTGATTCCATCAAAAAATCCATAGTGGAAGCCCCTTCCTTGATAAGTCATGATTTCTCACAAGATTTCACTCTTTACACTTTCGCCTCTTACCGATCTTATGCTACTGTGTTGACCCAAAAGAACGTTGAAAACAATGAAATCCCCATTGCCTTCATGAGCTTAGCCTTCAAAGGAGAAGATCTTAACTACCCAGCTGTAGATCAACATGTATATGCAGTTTTCAAAGCAGTGAAACATTTCCGATCATATTTGTTGAAATCCAGAACTAAAGTCATTGTGCCTTATCCTACTGTCAGAAACTTGTTAGTACAAAAAGAATTGGGTGGAAAATGGGCAAAATGGATGACATTGTTACAAGAGTATGACCTCTAAATAACTCCTACAGAAATTGTCAGATGTCAAGGCCTATGCAAACTAGTGGCTGATTCAGTTAAAGAACGACATAGTCAAATTAATGTCTTAACTGTAAATCAACATAGTGAAAATCAGATCTGTTATACACAAGTTGTTGCTAATTCTTGGTTTGATGATATTAATTTTTATTTAACACATGGTTCTTCTCCTCACCATCTCGATCCAAAAAAGAGAAGAGCATTAAGACTAAAATCTGCACCTTTCCAGTTGGTAAATGACGTATTATTCTGTAAGAATTTTGATAATGTTCTCATGCATTGTTTGGAAAGAGATGAAGCAGAGAAGGTATTATCTGAACTACATGCAGGTGTAGCTAGTGGGAATTTCGGTGGAGGCACCACTACTCACAAGGTATTTAGATTTGGGTACTATTGGCCCACGTTGTTCAAAGATGCCCATGCGTTATGTCGTAAATGCATAATCTACCAAAAGGTTGTTGGACGAGTAAAAAAGGCAGCATTCCTTTGTAGTCTATTTTGGTAGATTCACCTTTTCAATAGTGGGGTATCGAGATCATTGGGCCAATTAACCCCACTTCTTCACAGCAATGTAAATACATCATTACAACAATGGATTATTTTTCCAAATGGTCTGAGGCTGCACTGCTGAAAGTGGTAAACACCAATCAGGTGATATCTTTCCTTGATACAAATATCATTACTAGATTCGGCATTCCCGAATGTTTGGTTTTCGATAATGATTCTTACTTTTCATCGCTTGATATGAGTGATTTTTCTTTGGATAAAGGGATCAAACTTAAGTATTCTGCCAGCTATTACCCCCAAGGAAATGACCTAGCAGAATCGACGAATAAAATTTGATCAAGATCATCAAGAGGACAGTTTCTAAAAACCACAAGAATTGGCACAATGCACCTTTTAATCCACTCTGGGTTGATAGGGTGACTCTGAAAACCTTTGTTGGTAATTCTCCTTTATTTCTCATCTACAGAAAAGAAGTGATTCTCCCTCCTCATGTTCCACTTCCCTCTATGCAATTATCACAAAAAGTTTAGGAAGAGGACTGCCCTCCTCTTGAAAGTTGAATTAATGCCTTGTTGAAACTAGAAGAAGTAAGAGCACAAGCCAGGGGGAGAATAGATCAGCATCAACAGATTGTGAAAGGTTGGTTTGATTCTAACTTTGCTTCGGATAGAAACTTCGAGGTAGGAGATTTGGTTCTCAAGTGGGATAAACCTCATGAAGGAAAAGGGGAACACACCAAGTTCCAGAACTTATGGTTGGGGCCTATCGTAATCGTTGAAAAACTAGGTCCCAGCTCCTTCTGCCTACACAGTTTGGAGGGACAACCAGACACCTTCCCGATGAATGGCCAAGCTCTCAAGAGGTATTTTTCCTAATAAATTTTAGACCCACATTTGTACATATTTTTTCTGTTTTCATTTTGTTTTTTGGTTTTTGGTTCTTTTTGTTTTGTTTGTTTTCTTTATTTCTAGTTAAACCATGCCCGTGTCACCTTTTAGTTCATGAAGGGAAACCAGAATGCCTCATTATGAAGCTACAGTCAAGGTCTGTCAGAGCATCAATGCTGTAATTTTCTGAAACGCAAACTAGCTAAAAAAGTTTTCTGTGAAAAATAGGTTTCATGGTTTCACTTTATAATTATGAGCAGACACGACCATCGTCAAAACTCTTTATGTTGTCCCTGATTTTAAAGAAAGCAACTCAAGTATGCCTTCCTGTCCTCGAAGAATTGGTTTCATCAGAAAACTAATTTCAGATCATAATGAAGGTTGTCAAACAAAAGAATTAAAGGCTGGAAAATGTCTAATGTTCTAAACACTGAAATTTTCAGCATCACCCTGCTCTTCTGAATATCATTAAATTTATGTCAAATTGTAAATAATTTCTCGAGAGTTGTGGGAAGTGTTTGTAAACCCACTGAGATACTGAACAGGTCTGATGGCAGTGGGTAAATGCATGCATGGTGCCAAGAAAACTTCTTTGGGGTACTGAACAGGCCCGCTGGCAGCGAAGCAATGTCGGGTTCAAGAAAATTATCAGGTGTAAATTTTGATATTAATTATAAGCACCCTTCATATTGAATTGAAACGTCTTGGACAAGGTAGAGGCGTCAGAGTGGGTTAATTGACATCCCTGTCAAGGCTATAGACACCTGCTAGAAGCAGTGGCCCTGTCAACAGTATTAGAGCCATTGGATTAAAATATTGTTGCTCTCGTAATTAAAATTTGTCACCGTATTTCATTTGAACAGAAAGATATCTAAAGTTGGATTGTGTAATGGTTGTTGGAATTTGATTAAGATGTTTGGTGTCCTTCAGTTGTTTTCTGATGTGTAACCATTGTAAACAGTCCTAACATGAACTCGTTAGTGATGCAGAGATAACTGCTTCTCCCAGTGAGTCGCCATTGTTGGCAGCCCTACATGATTTTTTGCTTTTTCAAGTGACAAATGACAATTCTTGTAGCTGCCTATGCCTAATCCTGTAAATATTTCTATTTGAAGATGACTGTTCGGTTGTAAAAGGGCTCTTTTGATTGCTCCTGCTTATTTTCATCTTGCATTTTCGTTCTTCATTCATGACTGAATGCATGAATTAAGCATTAAAAATTTAAATCGTATTGTAATTTAATCTAAGGCTTGGTCCTAAAAGGGTCAATGTGTTTAAACCTCTTTTAATGAATGTTGTTTTTCTTTGAGCTTATCATATATCAATGAAACACTTATTTTGAGTTGTTCTTGGATTGAAAGTTATATCTTGGATGCTTTGTATACCAAGAATCGATTGGCAAATGGACTATAGGCTTGTTTCATTTCAAATTCTTGGTAAATCGACTTTGGTTTTAAATTTTCGATATGATTTTGGCTTGTAAAACACATCTTCTCCCAACCTTTGCAAATCGACTTCACCCATTACATTTGATGAAATTAAACACACCCGGAACGTACCCTGTACTTCATTTCAGTTGTCAATTTGAATCAACAGATCCCTCATTACGAGCTAGGGTCTTGAGTTACGCTTTGTACTCAAAGCATTCATTACCTAAAATGCCCGATTTTCATGGCTTGAAACCCCTTATGTTCACATTATGGTCACGCTGGGGTGACTGCTAGTTTTACTCCTTTGTTTTTGGCTCAGACATTCCCCTGTTGTTGCTACCTATTAAGCCCACAACAAGTTTTGGTCGCCTTCATGACTGTCTGTTCAAACCCTTATGGTCCTTGTCGTCCGAATTGAGCCAAATGGCTCCCAAACTTTGTTGTTGTATGATGATGCAAGTGAGGATCTGAAGAGTCTAGGTTGGGATGTGTTTATCAGGAAATTCCAGTGTTACAACTCACAAGTGGCCAAAGATTTTTCCCTCAAATTTAATGGATGCAGAGCCAAGGTGGGTTATATCCAGTTGGAGATCACCGAAAAATTTATGAGTGAAGCAATGGGCCTCCCCCTCACTGGTAAAAAATGGTTTAAAAACTCAAAGTTGGACGAGGTACCATGGAGTCTTTTCGTCACCTCTCGATAAATTCAATGTTGTGAAAAAGGTATTCCGATATCCTTACTCAAGGTTAGATGGCATCGTCTGTTGGCAGTTTTAAGACAATTTGTCACCTGTGAAGGCCGTTTTGGCTTGGTGTTCCTTTACCACATATGATTGCTCATGCATTTTATTGGATTTCATTTAAACATGCCGTTTTACCTGCTCAGAAGTTTGTATAAAATGGCAAAGAGATATAAAAGGAAGAACTTGGATTCCAGCTTATTTCACCATGGTTTTATTAAGTTACTGTTAGTTCATCATTTGAAAACACTCGGTGAATATTGGGACAGTTTCGTAACCCGTAATGGTTTCATTACACTAAACCCTCTAGAGACTCCTGTAATGGAGAAGTTGATGATAGAGAAGCCTCTTATTCCCTCTAGTGAAAGGCCATATTTCTTGTGTGAAAACCCTTGTGAAAGGGATATGCCCGATCAGTCTATGTGTGAGCAACAGGATGTCAGCTCCAAACTTATTAAAATTCCTGAGAGTGAATAAGTTGTCTGCCCTAATCTTAACTTAAAATCCACCAGTGGAAACCCTTCCAAACAGTCAAAGAAAAATCAATCCATGCTAGGGTTTCATAACAAGAGGGTTGGGCAACTTATTTCAAGGAGCCTGCACAATAGATCAAAATCTCATGTGATCTCGATTGAATCGATCGAGGTCCATGAGAAATATGACTCCAAGATTGAAAAATTCCTGGCAGAGGAAGATCTGAATTTTTCTAAACTAGATCCCAGTCAAACATTCAATTATGTGAAAAACCTCCCACCGTGCCTGAAAGACAACAAGGAATTTACAGGAATTAAACTTGGTCAAAGGCCAATAGTGGACAGTGGTAGTGTTTTAACACACAGTGACGCGCTTCCTCAACCAATTGCCCCTGCTACACATTGTGAAGTTTTTTTACATTGGACATGCCCGCCCTTCAAGCAAAGATCAAGGCTCTTACGACTCAAAATGACTCATTGACAAATGAAAACCGTGAGCTCAATATCAATGCATAAAGACAAGGAAAACATTTGAAAAGGACAGGCAATATCATAATTAAAAACGCTGACAATGTCAAGGATGTGATCAACTCTGAGATATTGTGATTCGATTTTTGTTATCAGTTGAATGGTAAGATTGTTTTTTATCTTAGTTGTGTTTTTATTGTTATTTTTCTAATTAATCTAGATTGATTTAGATTTATGTTGCTAATAATAACATTGGCTATAGAATCGTGATATTCTATAGCCAAGTCAATTCTCATATAAAATTTGGAAAATGCTAGTTAAATAAATATCTAATTTTCTCATTTCGTTTTTCTTTCAGGATAATATGTATCTTGTTTTGATATCATAAGATGGAGCATGCTGGACTTAGTTAATTAGCCATCTCTTTTGGCTTATTTTGTAAATCAAAATAAAACTTTCATAATTTTGAAGATATAGTCTGATATTGAGTGGTTTTTAGACCCTCTGTCTTTGTAACTTTTAGATCCTTTTGATATATGATCCTATCTTAGAAGATAGGATGTTTAGCTTACATGAACTCTTTAAATACTCTGTATTTTGGAATGGAAATCATCTTCGCTGAGAGCAAGAGATGGATGAGTGATTCCAGAACTTAATGAAACAACATTTATGCATCTTGGCTTTATCCTTTTGTTTATAATGTTGTCATTTATGTTTTGTTAATCCTACTACATGTGTAGGTCTGATATCTTTATATTAAATGATCTGTGATGTGCAAGATGTTATATTATAAATACCATCTATAATTTGCTTCTCAAAATATAAATGTTGTTATCATATCTTCAATTAAATTGATAGGATTTATCTTTGAGTTTTAATCGAATGATGAAATGCATAGATTACCTTCAGATTTATCTTACTATAATCATGTGCAATTATGAGATCATAGGTTTATGTTTGTGTTCCCTCTTCTGTCATTGAAGCCTAAGCTGCTAATACATGTTTTAAATTTATTTAGAATAGTCACAAGGTTCCTTGCAGATTTCTCTCTTGGACAGGGAAGTTGGATGTTCTCCACTCATGCAGATGCTTGGATACACCTCGCTAACTCACTAACAGGTTAGCTCCTCTATATTTTTCTGTCATTTACATATTAGTGAAACTAGAACGTGTGGTTCAACTTTCGACTACCTACACGTTTTTGTTTCTTAGTTTATTTAATTCCATATTAGTTTAGATTTATAAAGGAAAAATAAAAAATATTTTTATGTGCTTTCTTTATCTGCTTCCTAGAAGCAATAATTTTTCACATTGATTTTCGTAATTTTGTAAATCATGTACATAAGTAATATTTGTATATCTTTTGATTAAATATATTTACAATAGTTACGTTATACATGTGTGTATATATATATATATATATATATATATATATATATATATATATATATAATGTTTAGTAATTAGATAGTTATTTGTTTGTTTGTTTCTTTTAGGATTTTTAGATTGGCTAACACAGCCATTAAACGCGTCAGAACAAGTTATACCAAACAACTTGGGTTACTTAGACAACCCCGGACCGAACTCGTTCTCCGAGTTGACGGATGGCAATTTCGCTCGTCAACAGAATAATACTACTCAGTAAGCCGGTGAGCTAAGGAGGTAGTGAGCGACTCGATCCAAAGGGTTTGATCGTAGGCTGAGGAGCCTGGTGTGATATAGTCAACCTCATAAGGATTGAGGATCCTTTTGAGGAGTGTAATATCTAATAGTGTTACATGTGCGACGTGATATATTACTGAACCATAATAAAATCTTGAGAGCCAGATATTTGTGGACATAGCCCAGGAGGGGGTGTACCACAGTAACAGGTGTGTCATGTGAATGGATGTGTGTGTCTTTATTGTTTTTAAATGTTGAATGTTAGATGAATGAATTAACTAGTTAGATATGGTATTCCACATGCATGAATAAAATGATTGCTATAATTAGATGTTAGACCGAATGAATAAAGATTACAGAGTGCAATGTCAAATATCCACTCATTCCCCGTATTCAAACATCTAAGTATTGCATCCACCCATAGATCTATCCCGGGTGAGATTGCGCAGTACACTCTGTGTGTTGTGTTGCCTTCTAGTCTACATGACAAGCCAATAGTTTTAGAGGGATTTTGTTGGGAGATTATCAAATCTGAACCGGGGTCAATCTATGATAGTAAGGAAGGATCATAATAACCCATAAAGAATCTTAAGCAGAGACTAAAATCCAACAAGGATAAAACCCTTTTTCTTAAATATGTTTCTTTATATACACGTGGAGCTTAAATCGAGCTTGAAGTATTTGGGATTTTTTCTCAAGCCAAATGACTATACCAAGCAAGATTGGGTTTGGATGATATATAAAGCTGAAGGAGGTTGTCTAATTAGTGTAACAGATGGATATCCAAGGGGTAGAGTTTTTTTATTCAAATTTGTGTTTGAATCCATTCTAGTGTACTGAGTATATTTTTCCTTTATCCCTAAATGTGTGTTGGAGAAGATTAGAAAACCTAGTTGCAGGTTTCTATGGGTATGGGGTAGTGAAAATAAATATTTTCCTTGGGTATCCTAGAAAAATATAGTTGTCCCAAAATAATTTGGGGGCTGGGGTATCAAAAAATTTATGCTTTTGCAGGATCCGCTGCAACAAAATGTGTTTGGATAATAATTGATGGGAAGGGATTGTTGAGTAAGGTAGTCTTTCAAATATACATTGATCCCTTATGTGTGGAATATTGGATAAGATCCCCCACAAAATCCTTTCACAATGCTTCAATGATATGGAAGGTTGTGGTGTAGGCATTTCCATTGGTAGGAAAATGGTTGGTATGGAAGGTTGTTTCAAAAAGGAAATTTAGATTCAGAGAGGACCTTTAGGTTGGGTGTGGTGAAACGTTTTGTCTTCCTAGAAATATAATCGAGATTCTAAGGGAGAGAGGACTATTATATTATATCAAGTCATTGATGTAGAAAAAACTTCAATTTGGAGACAAGAATGGATGCTAGCAACAAGAATAGGCCTATTTGGGGAAGAAAACTCGGTTTGAGATGGATATAATGGTTCTCTGCAAGCGAATCATGTCAGAAGTAAGCACATAGAGGATGATCTGGTATGGTGTAGGTATCCTAATAGGGGGTTGTATTCACCAAAGTTGGGGTATAAATTCCACAGGGAGGAAAAATATGTTCAATATTTGGTATGGTTGTTCAAGGATGTCTGGAGGTTCAAGTGTCCATTAAAATCCAAAGTTTTCATGTGGCAAGTTCTCATGAACAAATTTCCTACTTGGGAATTTATGTAGAGAAGGATTCAGTAGGGTGTGGGCAGATGTCCTCTATGTAAGGCCAATGATGAATCAGTCTCTCACATGTTTATTGACTATTATTATGCTACACCAATTTGGAAGGATGTTGAACTATTAATTGGTATGAGAAATGTGTGTGGTGGGAAGTATATGGAAATTATCCTTAAGCAGTGGTGTGGAAGGGCAAAATGTCAAAAAATTTAAAGTCTTTCCCATCATTATTTCCTGGTGTATATAGCTATTGCGGGAAATTTTCTATATTTGAAGACACATTTCACCCTTCAAATATATTTTCCTCACAGATTCTATCAATTCTAAAGAGTTTCAAGTAGGAAAATGATAGGAAATCTCAAAGAGTGGAGATTCTTGAAAGTATAGATAAATATAGAGAGTGGGTATATTTTGATGGGGCTTCTCAAGGAGACCCTCTAATAGATGGAGCTGAGTGAGGGGGGTTTATTTATTATATTGCCATTTTTTTAAACTTAAGGCTAGATTAAGTGGAAGCACAAACAACAGAGATTTGTTGTTGGCACTCAAACTTGTCCTTATGTTGGTTGTTCAAAAAGGTCTGCAAAAATTACAAGTAATGGGTGATTCTATGGTGGTGATAAATTGGTTGAGAGGACTCTGTGCTATGGAAATTTAATGTCATCATGTCATGTTTATTTACAAAGAAAGAAATATGTTGGCGGATTCATTATCTAAAGATGGCTTCCTAGTCATTGGCGTATTTGGGGGTAATAGGAAGATGTTTTATCTTAATATGGCCCATGTCCTTTTTAAAATCAATTGACGTATGTTTTGGGGTGCGTCATCACTATTTTATTTGGTTTATTATGCTATTTATAAACATTTTAAAGACTTTTATAGGTCTATATGGCATCACTGATTAAATTTTGCAAGATTGTATAAGATTTGTATAAATTGATTTATAATTTTAGGGGACAATGTGGGATCTTTTTTGGAATCACTATTGAACTGGATTATAGACTATCAGGGGTCTTTATATTCGAGGTAAACAACTTGATATCAATTTCTTAATGATTCCTCAATGTCGATTGTGCTTTTGAATTTTGAAAGTTATATACAGATTGTAATTTTATTAAAATTAATTAAATTGCATTTTTCCCCGTGGAAAAAAAGTCATTAAATATAGTTCTTATCATTCCATAATCACTTTACTCGAACCTATAAAATATCAATATTTTATTTTGTTTACTTTTGTTTTTAACTATGATTTTGATAAGTTAAACTTAGCTTGTTTGGTGGTTTATTTTCATTTTTTGTTTTTTTATAATTTTGAAAATGTATTGAATTTAATATGTGTGTGTGTGTGTGTGTGTGATGATGATGATGATTATGATGATGATGATGGTGGTGGTGGTTAACATCCAGTAAGACAATTGGTCTATCAGACCTTAAGAAAGTAAGAGATTACTTTGATTTATTTAAAATTATATTTCTATTCTCAAAAAGCATTGAGAGAAGCATTCCAAGATCACCATAGTTCTGATGACTTAGGAGGTTAGGAAGATTTGTATTGTGGAAAATATTTTTAAATTGGGATATAATTTGAGTATAGGCAGGGAATTCTAAGAGGAAGTTTTTTTCATCTTCAACCCTCTTAGTGTCATAAATATGGTAGATTCTTTCATCCCACAGTGTTTTGGGAATTTTCCAATGCATAATTTCATTATGCAATTCATGAGAGTTTGTTCTAATTTTAACAATGTTGATTTTCTTCTTTTCACTTGTCAAAACTGAGAGGTACTTTTGATCTTATAAATTAGGGTTGACCACCTCCTTGTAGTATCTTGATTTCCTTTTATCCTCTAATTCTTTATCACGCCACATATTCTTCTTAAATGTAGATGTGATAATATTTGTAATATTATGGGTATTATGTATGATGTTGACTCCATCACTAGGAAAATATGCATGCTATGTCTCATTTATAGATTATTTCTTGAGGAATACATGGATTTACTTCCTCAAGAAGAAAACCAAAGTCTTTGACAAATTTAAAGTGTTTAAGTCTCTTTTGGAGAATCAAACAAAGAAGAAAATTAAGGTGTCAAGGATGGATAATGTTGGATAATTCTGTGGGAATGAATTCAAAGAATTTTGTAAAAAGCATGGTACATGAAGGAAAACGACTACTCCATACACACCTCAGGAGAATAGATTTGCAGAAAGGATGAACACGACATGGAAAAAGAAAGGATCATGCTCAGTGGTATCGGGTTAGGATACAAATTCTAGGTAGAGGCAGTGGATACTACATGTTACCTGGTAAATTGATCACCTTCATCAGCGTTGGATGACATGACTCCACATGAGGTATGGACTAGAAATAAACCCTCTCTTATGCATCTCAGGGTTTTTGGACATGATGCTTATGTACACATTCCAAAGGAAAATAGGATTAAGATGGATAAAAGGCCGAAACATGTATCTGTATTGGCTATAAACATGGTCTGAAAGGATATAAGATTTGGAACCTTGAAACTAAGAAGGTAGTGTATAGTCGAGATGTGGTTTTTAGAGAAATCAAAGGTGTTGCCAAACAAGAATTCCTACCAAGGGAGAAATAACCATAGAAAATAGAGTTTGAATTGAAGAATGATGAGTCAGGCTCTATAGAAGAATAAGAATCAGAAGAAGGAGAAACTCATACTCCAATATTGAGGAGATCAGTTGGGGTAAGAAGGAAACTAGAAAGGTATACTCCACCTAATTTTCATTCTAATTTTTCTTTGTTTATTACTGATGATGATCCTAGAAATGTTAGAGAGGCAGTGGATTCACAGGATGACAAACTTTGGAAAAAGGCCATGGTTTAAGAAATGGTGACCTTGGACAAGAATAAGGCCTAGGATCGAGTGGAATTTCTAACTGGGAAAAATCCCATTGGAAGCAAATGGGTATTTAAGAAGAAGTTGAATACAATGAGAAAAGTGGAGAGATACAAATATTGATTAGTAGTAAAATATTATTGTCAAGTAGATGGAATTGAATTTGGTGAAATTTTTTCTCCTGTTGTAAAGTTAACTTCTATTATATTTATTTTATCTATTGTTGTTGGTTTTGATTTTGAAGTATAATAGATGGATGTGAAAAAAACATTCCTACATGTATATTTGGAAGAAGAAATATATATGAAGTAGATAGAAGGATTTGTAGTGAAGGGAAAGAAAGAGATAGTATGCAGGTTGAAAAAGTCCATGTATGGGTTAAAGAAACCGCCAAGGAAGTGGTATAAAAAATTTGATACTTGGCTTCAAAAGGAGAAAGGCTTATCATTGTTTGTATTTAAAATTAGTCTGTGATCATATTATTTATTTAGTATTGTATGTGGCTGATATGTTGTTGATAGGAAATGACAAGGAAATTATACAGGATGTGAAAAGTTAGTTTTCCTCTAAATTTGACATGAAATATCTTGGTTCTACAAATTTTATTTTGGGAATGGAAATTAAAAGAGATCGGTATATAGGAAACTTTGGTTGAATTAGAGAAAATATGTTGAGTAAATATTATGAAGGTTTAATATGTAGGAATGTAGACTTGTCGAGGTCCCTATTCTTGTAGGTGTAAATTTATTTGCAGATCAATGTCCCAAGACACAGGAAGAGGAGGAGGACATGTCCCATGTTCCATATTCTAGTGTGGTTGGAATTTTGATGTATGCAATGGCTTGTACTAGACCAGAAGTTGCACATGTAGTGAGAGTTTTGATAATGTATATGTCAAAACCAGGAAAGGAGCATTAGGAAGAAGTAAAGAGGGTTTTTAGGTATTTGTGTGGCACTACTAGTTATGGATTGTGCTACCAAGGAAAACCAGGATTGCATAGAGTGTTGGTTATACATGAATTTTCTTATGCATACTAGGTTGGAGATCTGTATTGCAGAAGATCTATAAGCGAGTATGTGTTTAACCTATTTATAGGAGAAATCAGTTGGATGAGAAAAATGTAGTCTGTAGTGGCACTCTCAACTACAAAATTTGAATACATGGAATCCACTCATCCAAGAAAGGAAGTAGTATGGTTACAGATATTGTGTTTAAGTATTGGTTTGGTTACAAATATTGTGTTTAGGTATTGATTTTCCTCTTAGCCCCTGTGGCTAATTGAACTAACCAAGATTTCTTATGCTTTCTCATTTGCAAGTGAAATATTTCAACGATGTTAGAGCTTATGTAACTATGGTTAGCTCTAAAATCAATTAAAATTGCTATGGTATGGTTATCAATCTTACCTTCTACTTCAATCATGTGGGATTGATATTATGTTTCCTTGTTTTCCAAGGTTGCATAAATCCTTGGCATGTTTCCTCCCATGTCTTCAATTGTTTCAGCTTATTGAATGTTGTGGACAATCCTCATTATTTATCCTTTGTGAGGGTAGTCCCTATATAAGTGATTTCCCTCACATCCACAACATCGTATAGGATGTTTCCTTATCCTTTTCCCAAATGATTTTGCAGTCTTGTGCTCATTTTGGGTTGACTGACCCTATTGATTTTCATGGGAGTTGTTCTTGAAAAAAGGTGGCTTAAAACCTTTCTTCATTTGATCCTTTATTAAATTGATCCCACCACATGGTTGCCTTTCCTTGCAAGTGGTAGGTTGCAATTCTAGCTTATACCCTCGAGGGGTAATATGTAGTTAGAAATATTTATTCATTTCCAATAGTCAGGCCTCAACCACTTCTCCTTTCCTATGCTCATCATTGAAATTTGGTGGCTTAATTTTCCTAAGTTCACCTTGCAAGATGTCTGTCTCGTACCTTCTTCTCTGCCTCTTGATAAGTGACGGACTTGGGATGCTCCCTGGACCTGAACTTGCATGAGTTATTCAAGTGGATTTCCTTGGAGAATGATGGCACATCCTCATGCTTCTTGAATTCATTTCATTCCCATGATCATCCCTTTTTCTTCGAGATCTAGATGTTGTCACTTGTCTAGCACTAATTGCTTACTTGGTGCCAGACTCTTTGTTAAATTTCCTATGAAACATATTCAGACTCTGAATTATCTCTTCCTCACCCTTCATAATCCTTTCATTATCTACCCTATAGCTCTGTACTTCTCTATGAAGGATTTTCATAGTTGCAAGCTCTTGCCTACCTCTCCTTCCATTAGATTTGGTCTCATCATTTCCCATGATGACATGAAGACCTCATAACTCTGACCTCCTCCTCATGGTTGTAATATCCCTGAGAATGTTCCATAACTCTAGTCCTCATATAAGAACCAAATATTTTTTTTTATCTCTAATTCTGCAAGAAAAATGCATGTAATAATTATTGTTAGCACATGCATAATATCAAAGATTTCATTAACTAGAATACAAGTTATTCTTCTCATCAACTTATAAAGAACACAATGCACCAATTCAAAATTGTAGGTGGATATATGTCTTCTCCTCCCCAATTCCTTTACAATGACTATTTGTTCGCTAAAATCTAAGCTTTGAGTTGAAAGTTATGGTCCAAAGAAATTTATATTGTTTTTCTCATTTTATCCCTATATGCTACAATTGTCTTATTTATCTTCCTGTACATTTTTACATACCCAGATTCCAAATATGGATCCATGGATGGATTCTATGGCTCATAATATTTGCATAGACAACTTTCGATCCCCAACTAAACTTTTGAGCAAGGCGTTATGCCCTCTAGAGGTGAATTGGTGCTGAAATTTTAACTTAATTGTTTCAACTGTAACTTTCTCATACAAGCTTTGTTTTGCGCCCAAAGTAGATTGTTGGAAATCTCTCTCCAACTTCTTGTATTTAAGACACATAAACAAAGAATACATCGTAGACTCTATTTTTATGGATTTTTGTTTCCTAAAAACGTTGTTTGGGACCACAAAATCACCTCGCAAGTTCATGACCTTCAAAATCCTGAAAACTTCATAGAAAATTCATTGTTTTATTGTTATAACGATCTCTTAATATGGAGCGTTGATATAAAAATAGGGTGAGATATTAGTCATTGATATTAGCTCTATTGGTGATCGATGATTGACATTTTCCTTTGGGCGCATGCAAAACCCTGCCAAAAGTGTTGACTTGACCATCGGTCATCGACCCTTTCCCTTGACAGCAGATTTGCAAGACATCGCTAAATCATCTAACCCAACCATCGACCATCATTTGTTAGATATTTTCATTGGAGGATGAAGCACTTTATCAATTCGGCCTACTCGATCATCAAACATCAACCATTCATGTTGGCATACAAAAACACTTCTACAATTCGGTCAACCCAACCATCGACCATCGAACATTTCTTAGATGACATGGAAACTATGTTGATGCATTATGACACATGGATGTTGACATGGCATGACATATAGACTTTAACATAGCACTCTGGCTGACATGGCATGACACATGGATGCTAACATGGAATGACATGTCATCGAACTCCTTCCTTCATTGGCGGTCGGTAAATTCATTCGGGTGAACTGAACACCTCACCATTTATGCCAAACCCTTGATCATTGATCATCTATGGTCAGTGCTTTCTCTTACTTGATCGAAACATTTTTATAAAATGGCCAACTCGACCATCAACCATCAAATATTTTCGTTGGCGAACAAAACACTTCAACAATTCGACTGACCTGAATATCATCCATCGACGAATTCTCTTGGACAAATCCAACACTTAGAAATGTTTTACTAAATCCCCGATGAATCTGGGTCATTGATCAACCATTCAAAATGATCTTAATTGTTGATCTACTCCAAACTCCCAATGGCTGAAAATGAATCTAGATTGTTGATCCATCTCATTTTCCTAACTGTTGAAAATGAATCTCGATATTCAATCTACCTGACCTTGCTAAATCCAAAAAATCTTATAATTTTTTAATCTATTACAATGAATTTGGGTCGTTGATCTCAAAATTAAACATGAACTCGGTCATTGATTCACCAAACTTCACCCAATTCTACAACGTCTATTAAAAAATGAATTTCAACATTCTAGGTCAAATTTAGCTCTACAACTCTTCATATTAATACCATTAAACCTCTCTTCAATGGCTACAAGGTAAATCCTACATGAATTTTCTCACGATTTTGGGGATTTCGCTTTTCACCATTTTCTCCAAATTCACACAGAACAAATATGTAGCATCATGTTTTCCCAATTTGCACTTGACCTAGCCCTTAGAAGCCTAGTGTTTGAACCAAAGGATCTGATACCATAATGTAATGACCCCCGGCTGAATTAAGGATCATTACTATGCGGAAGACACATAGAAACAAACTTTTTCTACCAACTAATTTCCTGTAGCTTACCAAATTCAAATTACAACCATATTTAATTATTGTATTTTACCATTAATTAAATGCATCTACATCATGCTAAAATTCACATGAATGCAATTTAATAACTCAACACAACAATATATAAATCCTTTTTAAACACAAAGTGGATGCACGACAATTTAACTCATAAATATAACACATAAATAGATAAAACACTTATCTTTTAATTTAATTGTGCAACTGACTACTTGGGATGAACATTCCAACCAACCATAGACTTTTTGTTCCAAATATCAATATAAAATAACCCCGAGTTGGGGCTAACAATCCAAAAAATAGGGTGGTATCTCACTCTCCAGTCACAACTCATAAATTCCACAACCCACTAGTATTTTCCTACAACTATCTTGATTTTCCACCAACTCTCTTCCTCTTAGACTGTCCAACCCAAGGAATACACCCCTTCACTGATCTCAGTCCCTCGTGTGTCCCATTCATTTATCATGGTCTCTCTAGCATAGGTAACGAGGAATCTCTCTGCTAGGAACTCAAGGGATCTCATTGCTAGGAAAACTACCAACAAACAACAACAAACACTTGTTGTTATAATGAAACTCACACAAGAGTTCAGTCTTCAGTCCTGAGAACTCGACTCTTCATTCTTTTGCTCCAAATACGCTCTAGAATCCCCCCTCTGTGGTTTCTCCAGCTCAATGCTCTTCTTTTCTACTCTCTTATTGTTTTCCATGCAAAACATTGACCGTCCAAAACTGTTGTAACTAACCATATGAATCATCTCCTTTGGATTGCTTGCTTGACTCACACTCTTCCCAAAATTGAATCTACTTATCCCCCATGCTCCCAATAAATATGGGATGGGACTTCGCACACCCACCATGTTACATGCATTCAATGATTGGATTTTGGAATACTCAACAACAAAATAGAAGGTTCATATACCAATAGAAAATTTAGGAAGTAGGTTGAATTAATAAACATGGGTAATTCCCCCTTTGACCCCTCTTAGGCATTCTCTTAGACCATCCCCTCTCTTGTGGATTAATTCATCCCCCATCTCTGTCCATATCCCCTAGTCAACCTGATAATGTCTATTTGAGTAGTGTAGATATGGATCAGAGTAACTGAATAATCTATGTTGAGGTGGTATATACATAGATTTGATGAATGCATTTCTCAAATATACTCTTAGCATGTGTAATATCCATATCATTTTTATTATCCCACCTATAAAACTTAATGATAAATATTAGAGATGTGTGCATTTGGTGGTAGACCACCTTATTTTATTTTAGAAACATTGCATAGATTCTTAAGATGCATGAAAGTAACTATGTATTGGTTGGCTAGTATGTTGATCAGGTTCTATGTAAATCCATTGTCAAAAACTATGTTGGTTGTATATGTGTCATCTGAAGGGAATTCGATTGCTATTTTAAATCAATGCATGTGTTCCTCATTGCATAGTATTATATTGAGGAGAATCCAACACACTTGTTTACTCCATCACCACCCTCTCATACACACAATATGATCTTTGCAAATCTCTATTTACTTGTTCATTTCTCTTTGTATACCCATTGAGAAAACATCCTCTTATTCCATTTTTACATTTTATCCATTCCATTCTCTATATCTTTAGATACCATTAATGGTTAACATGTATTAATCCCTCATTTCTATCGTTACATTATCCAATATTATTAGCAATAGAAATACCCAAACTCAGCTAAACTAGAGGAGGTTTCTACTAACCAAAATGGTAGTGGATGAAAGGTGGAGAGCCAACATTGAAATGCACATGATGGCACCAAAGGACATAGAGAATTTGGGACTTTAGCAATTGAAGGAGCCATCAAGAAAACATCCAGCGATGACTTTGCACCAAGTTTGTGAAATGGCTCTTTATATTCTCTCTAAACCTGAGAAAAATGCTTCTAAAGTTGAAAAATATACATTCAGGGTCTTCGAATCCCACTAAGTGATCTATTGTCCCATCACTACCAATATTTAATGGACTCTTATCTGTATTTTCAGTTCCACATCCTTTTGTCTATAGTGTGGATTTATTTTTCATATTGTTTATGTATTTCCTATTAATATAAGTAGATTATTTCCTTTGATAATATCCAATGAAATAACAAAAAAAATTGTTCTCGCTTCATAGAAATATGGATTGCTATAAATTTTAAACAATTTTTTGAACATTTGTAGCCTTATGGAATGGATCATTTCCAATTAGGGAAACTCATATAAAAATGTACACTTCTAGTTTCAGTAATTAAAAAAATTAGTTGGGCTCATTATTACAAAAAAATACCATAGCTTAACAATAAATTCATCTATGAGCATATTTCATTCATGATTAGGATTGCAAAGTTTTGACGAACATTACATTAATGATTTTTTGAGTCAGGTATCCAGTATTATGCACCACAAATCCATAACTACAATTCTTGTAACAGAATGAATAACATTAAAAATCCAACATACAATGAGTCAATCAACTAGATATTGCTATTACAAAAGTACAATAAAGTTGTAATTCAGTGGTTATTCCATATGCTCGCCAAATCGCTTTCCTTACTACCAATTTTATTCTCTCTAAGATAAGTGCCAACTGGTGTTCTTCCCTTTCCCAAGAATCGATACAAAGTAAAATAGACCATACCATAGCGAGACCTACTACAATGTTTTGGATATTTCTATTATATTTTCTATTTTCTATTTATTTTTTCAACTTGAAAATAATTTCCAAAACCAAATAAAAATAGTCATATTAATACTTCCAACTAATTAAAAAATAAGCTTTTCAAAATTTATAAATGATTAAATATATGTTTCTTTAAAAAAAATAAAAATTAAAAGCATATCTCACGAAAAGTTAAGAGAGGTAAAACACAAGGTGTTTCACACAAAAAGTTAAAATGAGTGTGACATAGGGATTTTGTGAGAAATGGAGGCTTCTTGAAGAACCTTCTGGCATATCGCACATAATTTAAAGACAAGTTTGTATAAAATTTCAATGAAGGAAATGCTGCTATACAATACGAAATCTATGGTGGAAGTAATGACGAGTTTAGTTGTTTAGTTGAGAAGTAGTTACATAATAAATGTGGTTATGATAGGTCCATTAAAGGCACTCTAACAAAAAATTTGAAAATGGACTTGTTAGAGGAGAAACAATGGAAAAACTTTGGAATGGAGCAATGCCTCTTCTTGCTTCATTCGCATCACATGGGGATTTTCCTTCATTATTTTGTACCTTTTGAAGATAAATGCCAAGGAGATGTGAAGATCCTTCAAGGAGGGGACTCTAGATATTTCAGTGAAGGTTAGACCTTGGCATTTAACTATACCAATGTCCATTGTAAATTTTGGTAATGTTATCCCTTGAGATTTATTTATTGTTAATTCCCATTCCATTTTAAGTGGGATATGAGTATGAATCCTCTTTTGTATAGGTGGAATTGGAACAAAAGTAGGATTGTTGGGATCACATGGAGGGCCAATGTATTTGTTAAATCTCACAACCAAATATTTTGGTAATGGTAGAGTTTTATGATTGCATTTGTAAAATATGGTAATAATTTGACCAAGTGACCCATTAACAAGGCCAGATGCAACCCATAAGTTAGATGTTAACATCACTTTTTGGCCAACACTTTAAAAAAATATGCAAACTCTTTCTTTGCATTGCTCTCACTGTCTATTTCAAATATAAGATAAAATAGTGGAGGTCAGGGGGGTGCAGAGTGTCCCCTAATTTCATTTTCACGTGAGGGTGTGGGGTGAAGCTTCATGGCGTTGAAAGGGATTTGTGGGGGAATTCAAAAAAATTGAGCAAGGGAGATTTGTGGGGAATTCTTGTTCCCCTCTTCTCCCCCACCCCACACCACCTCTCTTCTCCTCTCCCTCACTTCCTCTCCCTCTCCTCCTCTCCATATTCTCCTTCCTATCCCTCTCCCTCTCTTTTTTCCCCTTATCCCTCTTTCACTTTCGTTTTCTCTCTTCCACTCCTATTTTACTTTCCCCGTCCTCTCCTCTCCTCCATATTCTCCTCCATCTTCCTCCCCCCCACACGTTGTCTCCCATTTATTCTCCCTATTCCTCTTCATTTCCCTCTTTATCCTCTTCATTTCCCTCTTTCTCTTATCCCCCATCCCTCTCTTCATTTTTCTCTTCATCTCCCACTATAGTGGTATAATTTACTCAAGTTATGTAGTGTCCCCAAGGCCGAGCCCCGTTACAGATCATGTTACATGCAAAGAATTGTAAATATGTTCTATAGGCTAGTGAGCCAAGTTTTGTATAAGCTATAGGCTTATGTGTTTTGTTAGGCCAGGGAGCCTAAGTGTTGAAGTCCAGGAGCCTGTTGATGTACTAGTATGTATGCAGGTCAATTAATAAAATATAAATATCGCCAGTGCAGACCGACCACGATGAATGAGTGATGGGGGACTGAGCATCCACAGATTGGGCAAGGGATCAAGGGGCTGGAAGGTGGGAAAGGGGCTGAGTAAGGAGCCTAGGGGCTAAGCCTAGGGGGCTTAGGCCTGGAATAATATTTTAATATTATTTCCTAAAAATCCATGTGCACATTCTTTTATCCTAAGTCCTTTTGGAAGGACCCGTGAGTTGCCAAGTGATGGGAGGAAAACGTACGGATGGAACGCATGCAGTTCCCAGGGGGACAAGTGTCAACCCTGGTGCATGCAAATATAAGCCTTAAGCTGAACCTTGGGGGGGCTCACGCCTCCATTCTGAACCGAACCGCTGTGCGTGGACCCGGTACGACCTCTGCTGGATATCCTGATTCATCTCTGAAACCGTGAGCTGTGTTTTCCTGAGAAAAACAGTGGAATACCTGTCCGGAGCGAAGAGTCTGTGTCTGTTCCAGGAAATCCCGAGAACGCATTCCATGAACCCAAATTCCCTGTGTTAAACCCGAGTGGAAGAATCCCTGGTTGTTCGGGGAGAACTGAGCTAGTCTGTGTGAGAAGCCCACCCCGAAATCATCACCGTGAGATCATCCTGTAATTGCCGAGCCGTTGTGGGAAGCATTTGTCT
>ML781056.1:152992-175976 GCA_009831015.1 Picea engelmannii
TATCCTAAGTCCTTTTGGAAGGACCCGTGAGTTCCCAAGTGATGGGAGGAAAACGTACGGATGGAACGCATGCAGTTCCCAGGGGGACAAGTGTCAACCCTGGTGCATGCAAATATAAGCCTTAAGCTGAACCGTGGGGGGGATCTCGCCTCCATTCTGAACCAAACCTCTGTGCGTGGACCCGGTACGACCTCTGCTGGATATCCTGATTCATCTCTGAAACCGTGAGTTGTGTTTGCCTGAGAAAAACTGTGGAATACCTGTCCGGAGCGAAGAGTCTGTGTCTGTTCCAGGCAATCCCGAGAACGCATTCCATGAACCCAAATTCCCTGTGTTAAAATCGAGTGGAAGAATCCCTGGTTGTTCGGGGAGAACTGAGCTAGTCTGTGTGAGAAGCTCGCCCCGAAATCATCACCGTGAGATCATCCTGTAATTGTCGAGCCGTTGTGGGAAGCATTTGTCTGTGTTCCTATGGATTGTTGTGATTGTGCAGCACTGGACTGCGTGAGGCATGTTGGCCTGTGAGAGACTCCTCCAGGTGAGGGAGTGCGCAGAGGGAGAAGAGAACTCCTGAAAGAAATCCCTGTAGCTGCCATAGAGCCCGGAGAATTCCGGTCCGGCCTGTTCCTGTAACCCAAGGTAAGGGAGACTGGCAGCCGAAGGACTGTCTAGGTGACAGAGAAGGTGCACTCTTTTGGGGTGGAACAAGCATGTGGGGAATGAGGGTCTGTGTGCAGTGAGCGTGGAGATTTCTGGGAGAGCTTCTTCCTGTTGAATGTGTAGGTGTTGTCTTCCCTGTAACCTCAGCCTGAGTCTAGATTCCTTGTCCGGGGGTGGAGCTCGGTCCCAGCTCGGGGGTGACCTACTGTTGAGCTGATGAACAGTGTGGTCTAAGGCTGGGAGGTTCGTGGAAGGCCTGCACTTGGTTGGTGATTTCTCCAACTGATACAAGATAAGTATTATGAATTATGATTTAACACGTTTGGCATGACTATGTTGTTCTGTATCATGTTTTACGCTGTGTAAATGAATTAATGATGAATGCTATGGAACATTTAATTATAGCAGTACCCATATATTTTACTCTGAGTTGTTAAGTGTGTTTAATTCTGGTTAAATGCATTTGTTTTTAAAATCTATGTAATGAATGGTAAACCGAGAGGTTGGGTGAACCTGGGTAGTGAAGGGTACACTACAAGTTATACTAGAGAATTGCATATACTCCTTACTATAAGGAGATAGATGAAAATGACATTTTCCATGCCTTAAGGCTTAGATATGTCAAATTTCAAAAGTACAAATCCAAATCTACCTCAAATATTCGAGAATTTGACCATAGTACATGATCTTTGGTTAAGTGCATTACTTTTATATAAATTGAATGCATACTCAAAACTCCCAAGGACAAAAAAGAAACCTCACGAAAATCAACTCAAAATAATGAATGGAGAGATGTTGTAGTGTAGTTTTAGAGGAAACAAAGGTTAAAAGTTGAACAAGTTTCCCCTATATAGGACAAGTTAGGAATCCATGTATAAAAAAACACCTATTGTACAACAATTTTTTTACTAATTTCCATAATTGAGTACCAAAACTTTTGTTAGTATTTTCATGCTAAATTCAACAGTAACTAACTCCAACAAATAAACACAAGTAGGAATGATTGAATGTGCTTCAAGTTTTCCTTGACCTCATATTCAAACTTTGATTGAAGAGCATTCTAGAACTCTCTCCTTACCATAGATATAACATTTTTAATGAAATTTTCCTTTATTGGATAGGTGGTGAAGATAGGTCATTTGATCAATCAATGCTAACCAACAATGCTAATAAGTTGTTTTTCAATAAATCTTTGGATAACTAGCAATGCTAGAGGGTTGGTCTCTGTGTCTCTACGTATCTTGATCTTATGTGTGTATATTTTCAATGTTTATGTCAAATAAATATGTTTTATTCTATGGATTTTGTATACTTAATTTAACATTGTTTCATTGTAATATTTTTATAAGTAATATGGATTCCGACAAAAAGTCCTCAAACGATGATGCTAGAGGAACATGAGATAATAAAAGGAAAAAAATTGAAATCGATGAAAGAAATAGTGAAAAAAATACTCTAATGAGTTCTAATTACATACTTTATGATTGTTATATAATATAGAAAAATATATATGTGTTTTACAAAGAGTTGCATTTATAATTTTAATCATTTATTATTGTAGTCTATTTTATGTTGTAGCAAAGCTTGATAAAAAATTTACATCGTTTACAAAGACTAAAAAAAAATTACAATACCTATATATGGATTACTTGTATTTAGTGAAAAAGGGAGAATGTTACATGGGTCTCAATTGCAATATGTATGGACATGTTAAGCATGTGGTATGATTTATCCTACATTTTCCAGAGAAATTTAGAATATAATTGAATCCAATATACTACCATTTTCTTGGTAGTTATTTGTTCTATGATGTGGATATTAATGTTTGAGCACAGAGAACATAGATGAGGATGAATATAGATGAAGATCTATTTCACCAATAGAATATAGAGAAAATTCATTCTATGATGATGATATACAAGTTATTGATAAATGAGAGATTTTAAAATATGACAGTGGTGCAATTTTCCATTCCATCATGAAATTTTTACATAGTCATGAGGTCGAAATGAGTGGTCGAAAGGATGCCACAAAAAGTGGGCAGAAATAAGTAGTGGTAGTAAGAAGAGCTCATTACAACATTTGCATAGAAGGTTCCCAATTTACAATTTAATGATAAATGGGCCCTTCATAGATTCTCTTAAACTGCCAAGAGGAGAGACCATATCAAGAGAAATGTGTTCAAATTAGTTTTCTATGTTACTCACATTTCTATCCCATCCAACTTTATATTTCATTATGTATTGTCACTGTATCTTATAGGTGACTTATTTTTTTGTGTTTTTGAGCAAGTTTAGTAGGAACATTGCAACACTCACTAATCTAGGTGAAGATTATAAAAAGTGCTATTTGATATTGACAAATATGTATTTAAAAATCATGAATGATTTCAAAGAGGCTAAGAAAAATCATTGAAGAGAAGCAAGCACGAGAAGTGGACCTTAAGATACCACAATAAAAAGTTTCAAAGGTAATAAGAAATATATGCTTGAAGTTATTGATTTTGATATGTTTTTGACTTCTTATATTTCTTTGATGTAATCTTGTAGTACCATTGACCTACTTTTGTGGTCATTTGTCAAAACTTAAACAAAATTATATTTTCTTATGTACAGACAAAAATGGATACAAGGAAACATTCTTAGAGTCATGTTAAAAGTTTCACAGTGAGGGGACACTTTGTAAGTTTATCAATATAATTTCATTTACTATGCTAATGTACTAGCTAGCTTAATATATGTGATTATTAAATATAGTTTTCTCTTATTGCATACAACTAAATGATTATAGGAATGAGCCCACTACGAAAGAACTAAAGTATGCCCGGAAGAAGAGCTAGGAAAGAATGATAGAAGATATGCAGACCATGCCCAATGTAATTAATTGTTAATTATGTGTGTTTTTTTAGATTATATATAGTTGGAATATTCATTCATTTTCAAATATAATATTATATTCTTTCATATATTTATAACAATGATGACTCGAAGGAATCTAAGGGTATTTATAGTTGTTTAACTTATATGTTTTTCATTACATCTTTAAATGCTAGCAATTTTTTAATTTTATTTAGATAATGTTGTTCTCTTTGTGTTTTATAGAGTGAGGATGAAGAGGGCACTGACAATACTTTCATCAACTTTTGATATTAAATTCATTTTTTCCCCTTATATCTGTACATCTATTTTTTCATGCAATGTTCTATATGAAGTTGACATTTCCCTGGTTTGGCAGTGTACCACTTGTTTACAAGCAAAAAAAAAATCATTGTTATTTTACAATTTAATTTAAAACATCATCAGTGTGTTTATACATACATGGTTTTTTACTTCCATGGTGTGAAATTTGATTAAATATTAGTGTTATAAAATTTCATAATTATGTTTATGGATACATGCTTTTTTTCTCTTGTCATGGTGTGAAGTTAACTAAATGTTAGTGGGGTGGTGTGTTTATATATACATGGTTTTTTCTCTCATAATTAGTATGCTATGAAATAGACTTATACTAGTCACCACTTTAATCAATATTTAAATATAAAAAGAGTAATAATTACAAAAAATAATAACAAAAAAATTAATAAAAAACAAATAATTAAATTAATAATAATAATTAACTAAATAATCAATAATAATTAAATTAATCAAAATAATAAAATCATCAGTAATAGAATTTTGAATTTAAAGAGACATACTTGTCATACTAAAATAACATCACCGTGATACTAACACTACAAAAAATTATTGGTCCCCAAGGTGTAGGACAGTCGGTGATGGAGTGTGTTGTTAAGCCACTCGGTGTTGTTAAAGTCATCGGTTCGAAACCTGTGGGGAAAAAAAATCCAACCATGTTAAGGGTTGGTGTGGCTCAGGCCGGGTGCGATCCCTGGGTGATTTTGATGGCTTAGATGCCCCTGAGTCGCGGTTTCTCAAGGTACAGGTTAATCCCACAGCCAACAGGTCCGGACAAATTAACAAACAAACAAAAAAACACTACAAAAAATTATTTTAACGTCATAAAAAACAAAAGTAAATAGATAATTACGTGAAAAACAATGACACTAAAACAATGTAAAAGAGAAGCAATATGATGCTCGAAAGAAGTAAATGTGATGCAATTTTTTTGTATTTCAATGCTACATGACTCTAAAACTTTGAAACATGTCACTAAAACAATGGCAACAAGCCTAATAACACATTGTTTTACGCAAAAACAATGCAAAAAATTATTTTCCCAAACATTCTCAATGCACAAATGACACAAAATCGATGTGTGGAAGATTTAGCACACATCGAGAATAGTGATGCCAAAATGACACTTCAATGAGCATGAGTAAATAACTATGACATAACTTCAATGCAAACTATGATGCATCCTTTTGTGTCGAGTTGTGGATTATGTAAACTTGATTTTTTCAGTTATAAAATCACATTGTGATGTGATGTTATTGTTGGAATATTGAGAGGGGGGTTGAATCAATATGAGCACTTTTACCACTTTTAACCACAATATATATGTCAACTTTATCATTATTATATCATCAATATATCATCAGTATATCATCAGTATATCATGAGCATACAAACATAAGCAACATCACATCAAGTACACAGTACACCATAATTTACGTGGAAACCCAAATGGGAGAAAACCACGTAACATTTTCTTATATATATCAAGAATACATTCATAAGAAGCACCAAATTCCAAATTCTCCAGCACCAACTGGAAGCAGGCACCAACCCCCTGATTTACAGGTACCAACCTGAATGAAGCTATGACTCCCTAAATTCTCTGGCTCCAACCAAAAGGAGGCTACAACCCCCTGATTCTCAGGATCCAAACTGAAGGAAGCTCCAACTCCCTATGTTCTTCGGCATCAACTGGAAAGAGGCTACAACCACCTTTCCTTTCTATGTCCTTCCACCCTGAAATATAAGTATAGACCAATTGTCACTACCACAATCACTGTCACTATCACATCAACCTGTAACTTGCCAACCTGTCACTGTCAACCTATCATTGTATCCAACCTATCACATCAATCTATCACTAATCAACATGTCCAACATGTCCAACCTATCACTATCACTAATACTCAGCCAGATCCTCTCACATGGATCATATACCAAGGACACCTCTCAACTATATTTCCAACATCACCAACACATGCCACTACTAAGCATGTACCAAGATCACCACCATACCATCACAAGGTATGTGTCTCAACCATGTACCAAAGAATGTACCAAACCATCAACCTGTATCATACCAAGCATCAACCATGTACCACAACAAGTGCATCAACCATGCACCAACACCTATACCAAACCATGCATCAACCATGCACCAACACCTGTGTCTAACCATGCATCCACCATGCATCACAATTTTCCCAAATCGTGCATCAACCATGTACCAAGTTGTGCATCAACCATGCACCATAACTTGTACCATATGCCTCAACCATCAACCGTGTACATCTACACCATACCAAGTACCAATCTTGTCCCATACCATGTATCAACAATGTACATCAACACGTGTACCATATCATGTACCAAAAATGTATCTCAACCATATGCCATGCCATATGCCATGTACCATAGGATATATCAAGAAAGTGATGTCAATGGTGTACCTCAACCAAGTACCAACATCACCAAGAGATGTATCTCATACATGTGCTATCATATACCAAGTGTATTCATCAACAATGTATCAATATCAATTACAATCATACACCATGTGCCAATGCTTCAAGAGTATACCAAGAATAAGCCTCAATCATGTACCATAGCATCATCACCATGTAACCAAACCAGATACCAAGATACCAATACAACCAAGATGTACTACTAATCAATGTACCATACCAATATCACTAAGATGTATCAAGCATCAACAATACATTCCTCTCAAGCATGTACCATACCATCACCAAGCATAAGATACAATCACATAAGCATACCTGTAACATGTAGTTGACCTGTTGTACTGTAATTCTGAAGTGTAACACTTCCATATACTTTAGCAGCCTAGTACCAACATTTGTACCAAATTTTTCTTAGCCTCGCGAGACTAAGACTCCCTGTCATGTGGGGCCTCACGTGATGTCCTTTAGGAAACCTATGGGGGGCCTTGCTTGACACCCTCATGATGACCTGTGAGGGGCTGCCAAATTAAGGTTACAGAAAAATCATTGCACTCTACAACTCTAAAACTTTCGCTCTTTCCTCACACTTTCTCCGCTACCTCAGAATTGTCGTCAGATTATCCAATAGACCAAAATATTAGACCATAACATTCACAAGATAGATATTCAATGTGATTGTGTGTGTGTACTTATGAGAGACTCATTGAGGTGTATTTATACTTTTTCTAGGTAACCTCTTTTTTTATTCTTAGGGATTCTTGACTTTCTTGTATACCTTCTTTGAACAATCCTTCTCTGACTTCATGTTCTTGACTCTTACTCTTATGATATTTCTTTGTCTCTTCCTTTGACATCATGGGAAATAGGGTATCTCTCCTTTGTTCTCTCTCTCTCCCCATGTATGCAAGCCTTTCCTTTCTCTTCATGGTTCTTTCGTGTGTAAAACTCTTATGTATATGAGAAGTATTCAAAAATATTATTTACTTATATTCTTGATGACACTTCAATGAGCATGAGTAAAGAACTATGACATAACTTCAATGAAAACTATGATTCATCCTTTTGTGTCGAGTTGTGGATTATGTAAACTTGATTTTTTCGGTTATAAAATCACATTGTGATGTGACGTTATTGTTGGAATATTGAGAGGGGGATTGAATTAGTATGAGCACTTTTACCACTTTTAACCACAATATATGTGTCAATTTTATCAACAATATATCATCAATATATCATTAGTATATCATGAGAATATAAACATAAGAAACATCACGTCAAGTACATAGTACACCAGAATTTATGTGGAAACCAAAACAGGAGAAAACCGTGGAATGTTTTCTTATATATATCAAGAATACATTCATAGGAAGCAACAAATTCCAAATTATATAGCACCAACTGGAAGGAGGCACCAACCTAAAGGAAGCTACAATTCCCTGAATTTTATGGCTCCAACCAGAAGGAGGCTACAACCCCCTGATTTCCAGGATCCAACCTAAAGGAAGCTCCAACTCCTTGTGTTCTACAGCACCAACCGAAAGGAGAATACAACCCCCTTTCCTTTCCCCATCCTATCGCCCTGAAATATAAGTGTAGACAAATTGTCACTACCACGATCACTGCCACTATCACTGCCACTTCCACTGTCACTATCACTGCCACTGCCACTGTCACATCAACTTGCAACCTGTCAACATGTCATTGTATCCAACATGTCACGTCAACCTGTCACTGATCAACATGTCCAACTTGTCCAATCTGTCACTGTCACCAATACTCAACCAAATCCTCTCTATTATGGGGGAAAATCCCCCTAATAATGGTCTAGTGACTAGGCATAGAAATGACACCTTAAAATATAGAATTACTCCTATTTCACCCAAATCTAACAAGACCTAATGATAATTAAGGAAAGGAAAGGAAAATCAATATATGCAACTTAAATCCTTTTGTTTGTAGTAGATCATTTCCTCTCGTTGTTAGCTCCTAGATTTTAGGCCTCCTCCCAATGCTGACCTGAAACAACTTCAAAGAACAATATACAACAACATATGCATAATCACCAAGATCATTTAAAGGCCTAAATATTCATAAAAGCAATTTAGAAATATAAACATGAAGACACATAGATTTAGAACAAGAAAAATCTCTTTTATTGAAAACAAGATGATAAGATGCAACCTTAGTATTGTTGGCACCGCTCCACGAACCTTGCATGGGTTCTTCTAACTATACCCCAAGTGAACCAATACCAAAGTGAGATCCTTACAACCAACATGCCAATAGAAGGAACTGGATGGATTTCATAAGGAGGATGAATGATTGGGAATGTTGAGGATGAAAACTCAGAACATGATGCAAAGGCTTGGAATGAGAAAGGGAGAAATTTTGTCAGAGTTTTCTTTCCTCTTATTTCATATATTCAAATGACCCCCCTAGAGCCTTTTTTATATGGAGAAATGATTATTATTTGGTTGCTAGAAGGTATACAGGAGGTAAAATGGTTGTGCAACCCAAAATAGCTCGTAAACTCCACTGGAAAGCACATAATTTTTGTTTTTTGCAACTTTTGAGAGTATACGCGGGTTGGTAGGTATTCAAGTCGTGTATGTATGCACACTACATGTGTACCAGGGTGCATACACCATACAAAAAAAAAAATTAAGCGGAACCTTATCAAAATTGGTTGGAAAATTTGTAAATGAGTAGGCCAATGTCAAAAATGCATAGGAGTGGCATTTTGGACTATAACAGATGCCCCCTAATGTGTGAAGTCAAAAGAGAAACTGATGGTCGAAATACATTACAACATCTTTGATCAAGTGGGAAATCACTTTAGTCTAGTGAGCCCAGACGAGTATCTGTGAGCGTGTCATTTGCAAAATAATAGTAATAATCATCAAGGCGGGCATACCCATGTTCGGGACAAACTAAGAATGGATTCCAATCAAATACACTACATATCCATGTCATATAGAGTAATCGTGGATACATGACTAATATGTATGCCAATAAAGAACATAGTTGCAAATAATACACAATGGATCTACATCTCAAAATCATCAGAAGATATACAACTACAATGTCATATGAATATTCAGTAGGCAACAATGCATGTAGTTGGACATGATAACTTCATGACTCAAGCAATATCTTCAAGATCTTCAAAAATCAGGTAGGAGTATAATAAGAGTGTAAGACTCACTACCCTGAGGTCTTCGACAAGCCATCGTGAAAATACTAGAGGATCTCGAACATTAGGCATGGAACCTCATTGATTTTGAATGTGTATTTGACATGACTCTTGGAATGACTGAGTCATGAAGTTAAAGAGACTTATCACAAAATGGTTGACTCAGGTTTTAATAATTTCCCTTGGAAAAGAGAATGACATATGAAAATAATCAAGAAACATGTTATTGACATAAGCTTGTGGCACATGAGACACCACAAACTCTCCATATATTTGGAAGAGTAACAAAATGGAGGAGGACACAGATCTATGTAATGATAACAACTTCATAAGGTCATACTAAATCCCAATGCTTGCAGAACAAACTGAAGGATGTGCTTTGTCCAAGGGTGACTAGATTGATGCCAGTAAAAGAGAATGTTTCCCGTCCCCTCTTTTTGGAATATTTGATTTTTTGTATTTTTCATATATTTAACTATCTTGAAAAAGAATAAAAGAATGACATGTTAAAAAGGAGGAACGAGTGTCACGGGAAAGCAAACTAGTTCCAAGCACATAGAACATACTGATGCTCGATGCAAAGAGACATGTGCAGGATAAGGACACCCAGGAAAATTCCTCCATGGGTCAGGGTGTCAAATCGAAAAGGAAAAAATGCTACAAGGATTACATCTAAGGAATTCTCTAAAGGTTCAACAACAACACAATGGAGCCAACATTAGGCCAAAGATGCAAGAATGAGACATGCAATGCGATTACGAATTGACACAATGAGATTCCTTCAATGTAAATTTTTATGATTCCAGAGAAGGTAAGCTCGGCGGTTTCTCACTTTTAGAGAGTCTAAAAAACACTAAAAGAAGACTCCAAAGTGTTATTTTCATACGTTTAGATCCCCAAGCCCGAAAAAGGATAAAATAATACTTGGGAATACTCTCTCGACAAGATGAATCTCATGGGGTGCACCTTTTTCATAAGTTGAGTCTATGAGGTTTGGAAAAGGTTTAAACTTATACCAAGGATAACTATAGTTCCTTTTTCATAAATTAAGTTCCCCAGGCCCAAAAAAGGGATAAACTAATACCTAGGAAAACTCGTCTGGTGGGATGTATCCCCCTAGGTATTTATTTTCCTATTTAATCTATTGGCTAGAAAAAGGGGTAAATGTATACCAAATAGATGTTGTTTCTGGACCAATTAATGAGTGTGAAAGAAACAAGGTCACTCGATGATATTTTCATGTTTAGGGAATCTAAAAAGGGCTTAAGGAAGACTCCAAGGATTTCTTTTTTTGTAAATAATCTCCAAGGCCCAAAAAAGAGATAAACCAAAACCAAGGAGAATGGCCCTTTTTTTGTAAATTTAGTCCCTCGAGTGTGAAAAAGGGGTAAACATATACCTGAGAATACTCTCTTAGCAAACCATAGCTCCTAGGGTGTACCTTTTTTGTAATTTAGCCATCTGGACTGAAAAAGCGGTAAACTATCATCGGATATATGTGCCTTCAAATTTCACTTTGATGAGCGTGAAGGGCATCAAGATCGCTTGACAATATTTTCAATTTTAGGGAGTCTGAAAGGATCTTAAAGGAGACTTCAAGGGGGCTCCTTTTCGTATGTAATCTAAACGAGGCTGAAAAGGATAAATAATCTCTCGCTAGATGACACTTTCATAGTTTAATAAAGATTGAAAGAAGATAAGCCATGCTCTAGGGGAGTCCCACGGGTTGAGGTCAGAAAGAACATTTGAGACGAAAAATAAGGCCTAAAACCGAAGTCATGGTGGGACTAAAAGGACTCCCAAACCTACAGAAGACTCATTGCATGGATGCCAGAATGCAGTGCGAGGATATACCTAGGGCATCCATGAAGAGGAAGGCTCTACCACCTAATTACAACACTTCTAAAGAAGCATGGAGGGTTTTGTGTTGCATTTCGGTGGGATTGACCCTATGGCAAAGAAAAAATCGTCAATAAAATGAAAAATGCAAGGTGGTATAAACCTACCCTATATGCAAATGGAGAAAACATAACTTCATCACATGATGATATAAGTAGTACCCATGCATTAAAAATACCGAATCCAAAGCATATAATATGTTTAAATGACCAAAAGATCACCAAGAGGAACCAAAACATCCACTGAGCAAACAATAGGGAAGATTTCAGTGCGAAACTACGTCAAAAAGGGGTCAAAAAGGGGTCAAAAATTCTATAAATAGAGGTTAAAGGGGTCATTTTCACCATTGCAATTTGAAAATACCCAAAAATAGTAAAAACCCTCTTTCTTCAATTGCACATTCGGAGAGAAATGGTGGACGAAAATGAATCGTACTTGGACCAAGTAAGTACCACTCTCCTTCTCTTGCATTGCCATACATTTTTTCATATTTTTAGAGGAATTTTGGGGTCACGTGCCCTACGATTCTTCATGACTGTGCATGTACACGTGATGTTCAAACTTAGAACGTGTATGTATGCTAGCTTAGATACTCTAATATGGTGTACATATGCGACAATCTTCAAAACAGAATGCGTACATACCCAAAAGAATGATAAAAAAGGCACTAACTCCGAAATTTTTGCATGATCCAGGATGTATGTGCATTGGAGGGAGAGAGAACATGAAGAAGAAGACCAAATGATTGAAGAGGAACCATTGGCCATGGCTACACTAAAACAATGTGGAATGTAGAAATTATTCTGTTGTCCTTTTATGGGAGCTCAACCAAGATTACTAAACCACTTGGTTGAGTATTGGAACCTAGATGTAGAATCCTCTATGATAGAAGGTCAATCTTTGACACTAACTACGGAGGAAATCTACTTTTTCACCAGTCTCTCTAGGAGGGGTGAGCCAGTGAACTTGGATACTTTCCCTCTAGGGCCATATAACATAGACCACTATATTGACATGTATTATGAAGCCAGTACATAGAAAGTAGGCTCTCAAGTCCCTATATAGAAGAATGAGGATCTTAGCTTGAGAGTGGTGTTATACATGATTGGGTAGATTATTAGATCCATTGCACTACATCAGGCCTCTCGAGCTCAGATGCATTTTACAATGCAGTGTCTGCAACTAGTGATATTTGATTGGATCACTACCATGCTCAACTACATGAAGACACAAATGATATAGTGTAAGTTGAGGAAGAAGAGAAACTTCGTATTCAGGACAGTACTATGTGCATTATTCTTTGAAAGAGTGTCAGGCATGAGCCCAAAGGAGTGTGTAAGGTCACATATCCTCCTTTTCAACACTATGTAGATGGGTCGCCTTTATTTCACACCAAGGATCAGGGGGGCACGTGAGTCATACAATTACAAGTTATTCGACAGGTGGAAACGAAAAATTCTCACCATCGAGGATTATCCATATGTGGGGATTAGCTTCTTGAGGGACCTTGACATGCACATGCCCCCTACCGTAACACATGGAGAGATAAGTACGTACTATCATTTTTTTATTTGTTTTTTAATTTTATTATGAGAAATAAAAAAAAAATTTGGTAACGTCACAGTACTGACTCAAAAATTTGTTATGTACAAATGTGGAACCAATGCAGTCAGGGGACTTCCCTCAAACTAGGTATCATCCTTGAGAGAAGACCTAGCCAGGAGGAGTCGCAGTAGGGGCAGGGGCAAGGTCATCATGAGCAGAGGTCGAGATAGTATTGAGGTGGGTAGAGAAGAACTTGGCATCCCTCACCCGTAGTGTGCCCATGGAATAGATCGAGGAACTGCCACCATCTATGCAGCCTCATGTAGTAAGAGTACCCATGGCATGGGTCCAGTTGTTTCAGCATCTATCCAATGTTGTAGTTCATTATAGTAGGTCCAATAGGCCTAGATTTTAGATTAGTACTAGACAACATGTGTGCCAGGGCACCCATTTTTGTATCTCTCTTATGTATTGAGGGCTTAATCCCAACGATGTATTCTTGACACTTTTGATGCTTTATGGCCCACATTTTGTACTGTGACATCATTTTTGGACACATTATATATATTTATCTTTTTTCCTTATGGAATAAATATGTTTTGTACAAATATATTTACATGTGTGTATGTGTATGCTTATGTATTTATATATGTGAAAGATGTCAATTTAAAACATGATTTGCCAATGTATCAGTTAATTTATTAGAGCACCTAGGAACATGAATATATGTAATATAATCGAAATAATGTTCCAAGAGGTGTACCCTAAGGAATCGTTGAGTAGGGTGGGATCATGGACGTAGTACACTCCATTTAACTGTGACACTACTAGTTGAGCATCTAAATGAACCCGGAGGTGAGAAATACCATGTGACAAAGCATCGCATAGCAATTCTATTACTTCGTTATACTTGGAAACATTATTAGTTGATTCTCCTAGAAAAACACCTCCAGAAGATACCAACTGACTAGTGGGCATGAATATTACCCTAGCTGCAGAAGAAAGACTCCGAGTGTGTTGGTTGGCACCATCCATGAACCCAACATAAACCTCAGATTCACTTGACATCTTCCACAATGCAGAAACACAATAAACTACATATCCATAAAACAAAAAGATATTAAAAGATATGGATAAATATGCATACTATTTACAATAATTCACACTGAGGTGACCAACCTAAGCATAATACCTCTTTAGATAAATCTCATTTATGGGCCTAGGAAACACATTGCCTTCAAATTCAACCAATTCATAAGTGCCTTTTTCCAAAATGTTTTTTATAATAAATAGTCCAAACCACACGGGTTTAAACTTTCCTGCCCCCAAGGGATCTTTATCTTGATCATAGACCAAGACAAGAACACCTTCAGAGAAGACCTTAGGGAAAACCAAACGATCATATTGAAACTTGACGCAGCGTTTATAAGCCTCATTGTCCAAGGTTGCATCTTGACGATGTTCATCAAGCTACTCGAGATAGACAAGATGCTCTTCAAGCACAATTGTGTTGGGCAGTAGTTCCATTGCCAAATTGAGAGAAGGAATTTGATACTCTATAAACAATATTGTCTCCATCCTATAAACAAGTTGGAAAGGAGAGAATCATGTAGCAGTCTTGACAAAAGTTTGGTATGCCCAAAGTGTTGAGTATAGCATCAAATGCCAATTCAACTTGGCTGAATTGATTATCCATTGGAGAATGGTCTTAAGAAACTTATTAATAGTCTCCACTTGACCATTCGCTTATGGATAATAGGGTGACGAATGTTATTGTTTGAACCCTAGATTTGAAATTAACTCTGTCATCATCTTATTTTGAAAGTGACTTCCATGGTCAGTGACAATCTATTTCGGTATACTGAACCTAGAAATGATTTGGTTAAAAATAAAGAGTGCCTTTATTTACTCATCATTGTTAAATGTTTGCATGGCTTTGACCCACTTGGTGAATTATTATACTACCACGATGATATAAAAATTCCCCCTAGTAGAAGCTGGGTGGAATGTAGTGAAATCAATTCCCCACTTAGTAAATGGGCCAATAGAAATAACAGGAAACATAGGAGCAGGATGTGCTCACATCTTCTGAGAGAATATATGACATGGGTGACACTTCTTAACCTCCTCTATACAATATTTGAATAATGAGGGCCAGAAGTAGCTAGCAGGAAGGATTTTTTGAGTGGTAGCCAACCCAGAAAAGTGACCACCACATGCTCTAGTGTGGAAATCATTTAGTGCAAGATCTGCTTCCTCATGAGACAAACAACGATGGAGAACGCAGTCGATTTATCAATGATATAAAGTGTCATTGATGATAAGATAATTTTGTTCTTGATGGCATATTCGTTGACGCTCATCATGAGAAGCAAAGAGAGGAAACTTCAGATTATGGAGATACACAAGTATATCTCCATACCAAGGGCCAGAAGATGCAATAAGGAAGATATCCTCATTGATCAATGCCTCTTCAGGAAAATCGTTTCCACTCTCAATCATAAGTTTTGATATTAACTCAGCAAAGACCAAATATTTCTTAGACTTAGCCGAAACAAAGTCCAAATAAAATTCTTGAAGAATAACGATCCACCTACTAATCTTCCCGCCAATGACCTGTCATGTCAACACGTACTAAAAAGGATTAATAAAGGCCATGACAATGGTCTTATAGAGTAGAATATAATGTTGAAACCTTTGGATGGTGTGAACAACTACCAAAGCTAGTTTCTCAACGTGGGTATAGTTGAGCTTTGGTTCGACTAAGCTTCTAATGAGGTAGTAGATAATGTGTTCCTGGAGCACGTCGTCCTCCTCAACCATGACCATATCGATGGTGGATTCTGTTGCAACTAAATATAACAAGAAATATTTTCCATAATCAAGAGGGTTGAGCAGAGGGGCAAACATCAGGTTACATTTCAACACTTCAAAAGAGAATTGAGTCGCTTCATCCCAAAATAATGGGACCCCTTTCCTAAAAATATGCATGAACCCCTTAGTGATTTCAGCATAGTTAGCCATAAATCATCATAGTAAGTTATATTTCCCTTGTAGACTCTAAAGTTGAGGAACTATGCACGGGGCAGGCAACTGAATTATTTCCTCAATCTTAAGAGGATCGACCATGATCCCTTTGTTGGACACGATAAATCCCAATAAACGTCCCAATGTAACACAAAAACTACACTTGTTTGTATTAAAGTGAATCTGGTAGTAGCGACACCTCTAAAAAATAAGTCGAAGGTGAGCGGGATGATCATTTCTCTTACAAGAACGTGATGCAAGATCATCAAGATATTCTTCAAATTTATGTTTGAGGTCATGAAAGGTGAACGACATGGACCATTCGAAAGTAGCTCCAACATTTTTTAGACCAAAAGAAATTTTCTTATATGCAAAGGTACCCCAAGGACATATGAAAGCAGTCTTATGTTGATCCTCGAGCTTGATCTGAATTTGATTGTACCTTGAGAAACCATCCATAAAGAAAAAAACTTCACAACACACACATTCATTGATGATCTGATCAATGAATGGGGTAGAAAAGTTATCTTTCAAGCATTCCTTGTCCAGATCGTGGAAATCCATACACACTCAAATTGTACCTTGCTTTTTATTGACAGGAATAAGGTTTGACACCCATTCTGTCAATTGAACTAGGTATATGAAACCATCCTTAATCAATTTCTCTACCCCATATTTAATAGTTGTTGTCTTTCGATGGTTGAGCAGGTGAAGATTTTTCCAAATTGGCTTACCATCATGATAGTTTCTAATTTCATATTCAACAATACGAGGGTCAATGCTTGGAATTTCCTCATAAGACTAGGAAAAAATGTCGTGAAATTCTTTAAATAACTTAGTATACACTTCAATATCCTTGGGGGAACAATATGCTCCAATGAAGACGTTCTCAATGACGCCAAGGGTTTTGGAGATATCAATTGGAATCGTCTTAGTTATATTTTCCTTGTTCCCTTCGGAATATACTATGTGAGTTTCCAAAGAGTTAACATGGCGATTGACATCTCCATTCATGGTCAAAGTAAAATATCTTGCTTCCACTCTTCTAATCTCAAGTAAAAAGTACTATCTGTGATGAAGATCATCCTAAGGTATGTTAGGACCTATCATTGCCTCCAAAATCACCTCGTCATAAGGCAAGACCAAGTTCAAAGGATCGTGCGAAGTAAGAAACTCTTGAGCCCAAATAGGCTCTAGAATAGGATCTAGCTCTTGAGGGGGACCTGGATCAGAGTTGGCCGAGGTTTGTTGAAAAATATTGTATGCGACCTCAGTTATCGATAAGAGAATAGCCATTATAGGATGCCCTACCCCTTCCATTGAATTCGATGGGGAAGGTAATTTCCATGAATCCTCGAAATAAGTCTTTCGAAATGAAGTCACTTGGAAAATTGTAGCCTTAGGCTAATCAGGGACTGTCGAAATAAACTTGACATAATTCGAAGGTGGTGGAAATTCAAAAGTTCCCATTAAAGATGGAAATAGTCCAACACATAAGTTGATAGTACCTCGTTGTGGGTTATCAATCGTTGGGACCATGGAGGCCCTTGATGAAGGGTCAGGGAGACCAAAGGAAAACTAATCAATGGTTACTATCCTACCCTCATAAGAAAATCATAGTACTCGAAAGACATAGGATACAATCATTTTCATTGAGTAAATCCAACTTCGACCCAACAAAAGGTTTTAGTCAAGAGGCGTGTCAACTTTGACCTTGACACACAATTTTTCCCTCCAACTACACGAGGAAGGAGGGGATTATGCCATGTGGTTGAAAAGAACGTCTGTCAAATGCAGTTAACAACGTAGGAGATGGATACAACTCAGTTTGAGAAATATCCTTCCAACATGAAAATGACACAATGAAAGTTGATGCACCCTCGTCTACCACCATGCGAAAAAATATTTTGTGTCAACGATTTCATGGCATAAACCATTACTATCTGGAAGGTGACATGGTAAGGCAAACAAGGTTTAACATTGGAAGGGTCAAAAACGATAAATCTCGAGTTAGCTAGCTCAATGACACCTAAAGAGGACAGTAACGATTTTCTCTGTGAGGGGAAACTATGGAGGACTTCCAGAGCAGACATCACACAAAGGGTTTGCAGAATATCTTCAATGACAGAATAGTTCTGAGCAACCCTTGCATTTGGATTATGAAAAGATTTCTTAAACGCACCTTTGGGGTTGCGAGTTGTTGCTTCTCCCATTGCATTCTCGATTTGAAGAGGAGGCAATGGGTCAGGAGATTCTTTTCCTTTCTCTTCATATTCAAGCGTTTTGTAATCACGAGCCCTAGTATGAATATGATCATCCTCTCTCATCATGTACAAATTTGCAGAACTAGTGTTAGAATTTAGTGTGGAGGCACCCTGATTTCCCCCAAGCATGTTTGTGGATGAGGAATCATGCATCAAATTCTTCCCTTGAGAGAAAGGGTTAGTTAACACAACATGTTGTTCTTGTGCCAAAAGCTTATGAGATTCCTCCATTCGAGGGAACTGACGAGTCTGGTGGTTGTCCGTGGAAATATTACACGAGAACTTAACCTTCTTCTTTTCATTTTTTCCCTCACCAACATTGTTAGCATCCTTTTTATCATTACCCCTTTACCATTCATGTCCTTTCCCTTTATTTTCACCTATGATTGTTGGTTATCCTTGGGGTTTTTTGTTTGCAGACTGTGTACTTCCAATGTGAGGGTGGTGGGGGAATCCGTACTAGAAGTCTAGCTGGCCACAGTCTTTTGTAGCGACAATTGTTACATTTGGTTGGAAACCTTATCTGTGGGCTTGTTTTGTGTTGAAACCACAATACCATTGGCATGAGGCCCAAACTTGGGTTTGGTCAAGTCAAATTTTGACCGTGGTGTGTCAAGAAGAATCTCATAAAGCATGTCAGATTGTGTATAAATCAATTCCAACTCTTGAGCCCTCATTATAGCCTCTTCCTCAGAGAAAACTTTGGAAGTTGCGATGTATTTACAAATGCAAGGAACCAAAGACTTTAGAAACCACTCAAGAAAAAATGAAAGAGGGACCTTTACTTTAATCAATCTCTTACAACGATGCCATTCCCGGATATGATCGGAGATATGGACGGCCTTAGATTGATCAAAATTGGCCATCAACTTAGTTTTGACATCATATCTCACTAGTAGCTGAAAATGGTTCAAGAAAACCATCATCAGATCATTAACGTAAGAGTACTTCGATCCATCGAGCTCAATATACCACTTTGCGGCACCCCCTATGAGAGTACGTTGAAATAATCACATCTTAATAGAGTCATCATTCAATGAATTGGAGGAGAACCACAAGTGAAAAGTTGTAACATGATCACTCGGATCTTCCCCAGGATTTCCTTCAAATTTTGGAATATCTTAGGCAACCTAGTTGGCATAGGAGGCTAGCATGGATCGTGACAAATAGGATCATTTAATGACCTTGACAAGTCTGGAAAATGAGTATTTTCCAGAAATAGTAACCTAGGTTGTGGAGGAGTTAAAGGAAAATATGAACTTGGATTTTGGCTGGCACCAGGCTGCCAGGAAAAGTTTGCTTGATAACCAGGGTTTTCTTGGCCAATGTAAGGGGCATGTGCACTAATTTGCATCATCAAAGAATTTGAATAGTTTGATGACATACTTTGAGTGGGTATTTCCCCCTGCATGGTATTCCAAAATCCTTGGTTGAGGTTTCCCCCAGATGATCCCCCTGGTATAGGAACTGAACCTTGCCCAAGGTTCCACTGGATGTGGGAGGGGTTCCCCTTGATCGACATCCCTTGCAGAGGTATAGAACTCTACCTGAGATTTCCAAGACCTTAAAAGGAAGTGTTTCCTTCCATCATTCCTTGTGAAGGTAAAAATCCTTGCATAGTTTTGGGTTGATTGAGAAAGGGTTTTCCCACTAACAAAAACATGAATGAAGAGAAGGCGTTATTCCCAAAAGCACCAAATAAATAGAACAACATGGACCCAGCCAGATTCGTATAGGACTGAATCCCTCTGTTAAACAAGCTAGAACTAGCATTAGGCATGGATGGTTGTTGAAAATCACCTCCAAGCAAGGGGAATGAAGGGGTAATATGACCCCCACTGTAAGGTACTTCATTGTACATGGAAGAGGCACCCCTGAGGGATCCTTTTGAGGGAGTATTAGAACTCCCTAGCCCCAGACCAATATTCTATAATTAGAGTAGGTTAAAGTCGAACTTGTGTCAAAACCTGACATCCCATATGAGAAAGGAGTGCCAGATGTGTTATGTATAGTGGAAGTATGAATAGTGGTTGAAATCGTAGTAGAGATTGTGCCACTTCCATAAGTGGTAAGAGTTTGACGAGAGGTATTCCTTGTAGGGGAAGGTGGGGAAGGGGGAATGGCACCCCCTCCACCTACAGTCGGGATGGGAGAATGAGGACTCCTAGTAGAGGTATAATAATTTTCTTCCATAGCCAATTGCCTAACGAGACGACGATCGATATTAGTCACCTCAGGAGGGACTATTTGAACAAGAACCAATGCTGAGAGATCAATTATCGGAGGGTTCTAGGGCCTAATGAAGCCTTCGGCTTCTAGGTATGAAATGATATCTACCTCCGGTGCAAGAGTGTCTTCTCTAAGAACAAAATCTAGGGAGAAGAACAAATCACACACTAAAAGGTCCCTAAAGATAAGTCAAGCAAATGAGAGAATGGAAGGAAGAATAGTTACACCAACCAACACTAGAGCAACTTATCGGTGCAAGTGTAACTCAAATACGGAAACACCCTCCAGTTATACTCTGCAAAGAGTGGTCCTACATATGTCCTAGGTACCGTGGTATTCCCCTTATAGTCACATGTGTGAGTACCTATAAAAGGAAACTAGGTTTCCTGCTCATATTCAATCACCAAGAAGGTACATTCGAAAGTCGATTAGATCGTATGAGCAAGATAATTATGTTTGAAGTATTTCTAGGGTACTGAAAGAAAATGGTCAGAGAGACAACTGAGGATCCCAAATGGATTCGAGGTCCATGAAGCTCCGTAGTCAAATGAATTCAAAAAAATCCCAATAATGACCCTCAAATACGATCCCCACTATGCTTGGTATGACTTTGGAGGGGTTATCTCGGCCACTTTTCCCTGCCCGACCTCATGTTTAGCCTCTATGTTAGAGGGGGGTCCCAACTAACTTTTATGACACTGGACTTCAACACTCCCTATATCATACTCTTAATTTTTTTTAGTGGCCTTGGAGATTTTCCTCTCCACACCTAATCTAAGGCCATAAAGCGTAGTCTAATTAGTGTACCCTATAAACAAAAAAGTCTAATTGATTTTAACATTAAGCATTAATTTAAGTGGCTTGATTACTCAGAGGTGTGGTAGTGAAACTCGTGATGTTCTTTTAGATATGAAAAGAGAAGAGTTAATGAGATTTGGCTCTTTTAACTTCCAAAATGTGAACTTTTCAAATGAAAACCAAGATCCTAATATGCAATCTATCCTAGAATGCTCTTTCGTTCCAGATGCAATGCAACTACTTAAACTTTCAGGGAAGAAAGCAAGAAGGAAATTTTGGTTGAGATTTATTTTCTTTTATAAACACAACCTAAGATACTACAACCAAACAAACATGCAAAGTAACATGCAAATGCAGTTAAGAAACTTTTTTTTCTTTTTGCAAAATGAATAAAAGGGAAAGGGACGAGAAAAAAGTTTACACTTAACTATAATTTTTTGAAATTTTTATATGATTTTGAAATGAAAATAACAAAACAACAATTTTTTTATTTTCAAAGCATACCAAGAGAGAAGGAGAAAAACCAAGAGACTGAATCAGTTCCTAAACCACCGCCAGAAAGAAGGGATTCATCAGAATCCAAAGGAGAACCTAAAGCTTAAAAGCACATCTTCAACCTTAATAAAAGATAGAAAGAGACAAAGAAAACTATACAAAAATATTTATTTACAATTTCATAAACAATCTGAGACCTAAATCTTGTCCATCAACAGTTAACAGAGGTCTCTGGTACTCGGGAGAACCTAAGAAACCAAAGGTTTCCTAGAAGAAAATATTTTTTTTTTTTGAAAAAACTCTTCAAAAGAACAAGTGTTGTGCACATGCATCCTATGGATGTACACAAGTTGGGTTAAACTTAGGATGCATATGTACATGGTCTGGGTATATAACAGGGCATGAGAGATCTTCCGTAGTGGAGTAGACCCTGATTAGGGGGATTTTTCCCCAGTATGGTCACCAATTCTGCTATGGGGGAAAATGCCCCTAATCAAGGTCTAGTGACTAGGTAGAGAAATAACACCTTAAAAGACAGAATTATTCCTATTTTAGCCAAATCTAACAAGACCTAATGGCAATTAAGGAAAGGGAAGGAAAATCAAGATATGCACCTTAAGCCCTTTCGTATGTAGTAGATCCTTTCGTCTCGTTGTTCAGTCCTAGATTGCAGGCCTCCTCCCAATGTTGGCCTTAAACAACTTCAGAGAACAATATAAAAAAGCATATGCATAATCACCAAGATCATTTAAAGTCCTAAATATTCATAAAATAAATTTAGAAATATAAACATGAAGACACATAGATTTGGGACAAGAAAAATCTCTTTTATTGAAAACAAGATGATAAGATACAACCTTAGTCTTGCTGGCACCGCTCCACGAAACTCGCCTGGGATCCTCTAACTATACTCCAAGTGCACCAATCCCAAAGTGAGATCCTTACAACCAACATGCCAATAGAAGGAAATGGATGGATGGCATAAGGATGATGAATGATTAGGAATGATGAGGATGAAAACTCAAAACATGATGCAAAGGCTTGGAATGAGAAAGGGAAAAATTTTGGTAGAGTTCACTTGCCTCCTCTTTCATATATTCAAATGACCCCCCTAGAGCCTTTTTATATGGAGAAATGATGGTTATTTGGTTTTTAGAAGGGCTACAGGAGGTAAAATGGTTGTGCAACCAGAAATAGCCCGTAAACTCCATCGTTTTT
>ML781056.1:198328-243446 GCA_009831015.1 Picea engelmannii
GTGGAGTTGTTGAGATCAGTCTCCAAGTGGGAGATTGTTGGTTGTGGAGCCTGATTATCTTCCTGATTCAGAGGTCCTTGCTTTCAGTCGTGTTTATACCCCATGAAGTATTTACACCCCATAAGTATGTACACTCTTCCATGTGGGGGAGTGCAGGGGGGGGGTACCCCCTCTGTGGGTTCTGGGGGGCTATCCCCCCGGCTGAGGGGTTTGGGGGCAAGCGAGCCCCCAGCGAGGGTTCGGGGGCGAAGCCCCCGAAGCAAAAATTTCCTTGCAAAAGTATATTGTAATTTCATTGTAAATCTGGACCGTTCATTATAAGGTCGCAGATCTAAAAGTAGAGATTATGTTACGGTTTTTTTTCCCTAGAAGGCAACCCTCTTTTATGAGGGAAATGTATTGCGGCTATGGTTGATGGTGAATATTGTATTCTGAGAGAGGAGACTGTGAGAGAAAGAAGAGGAAGTTATAGCGGATTTTGTTGTAGGTTGTATCCCTTCATTTGCTGGATAATAATAAAGGAAGGACCTGGAAATTTCTCTGGTGGACGTAGCCCACACTGGGTGAACCACGTAAATCTGTGTCTCTCTTGTATTGTGTGTCTTCTGTGTTTTGTTTCTGCATTTGTTTTATTTTATTGCTCCGCGGTCCTGTTTTTCTAACAAAACTTAGGTTTGTGCACGAAGCGTCGAGTAATGAAGTAACGTTAATTTTTCATTGCATAAGCTACTTATAATATTCAATAAATCTCATTAATGAAGTTGAAGTTGTTTGAGCTTAAACTTTGGTTTTAAAACTAAAATGAAGGAAAATAGGTTTTACAAGAAAGGCAAGAATTCAAATTAAAATGAAGGAAGATATGTTTTAAAAGAAAGGCATTTTTTCAAGACTCTAGACTAAAAGAATGGAAAACCTGCATGCTTTCAGGTTTTAAAACAAGAATGTGCCATAAATTTTGAGCAATATCTCATATTTTTAGTGCCTCAACCTAGGTTTTAAGAAAGGAACGTGGAATTTTTTTTCAAGAATTTAAACTAAAGCTTAACATAAACATAGGTTTTAAAGAAAATGTTGGTTACATTTTAAATGATTTGAACTTAAAATAAATGAAAATCCAACCGAGTAGTAAAAGAACCATCTACACAGCAACATGGGCAGCCACAAAAGATCTATATAAACATTAAATTTCAAAAAAAAAAAAAATGTTCTAAATTCTCGTGTGTATAAAGATTTCGAGTCTCGAAAGAATGTAGACATCTTGTACCTGTGCAAGTATGAGGGACGCCAACTTCCCAAACGGGACAATCCCTATGTTGCTCCAACTTCTAATACTGGTAATAATTGATGTATAATTAATCTAGTCTCCAATGTTATAAAACTAAACACTTATGTTTACGATGAAAAATACAATTAAACGAAAAAGTTTTTATATTTAAAAAAAATCAAGTATAGCCACGTCCTTTCAAACCATTTGCCTGTCCTTTCAAGCCATTTTCCTTGGCTTCCATGCACCATCATTACTTGTGGCTTACATGCAGCACCTACGTGTTTTTCATGCAAATCGTTGATAGGTAGCATTTCAAAGTGAGAATGGGTGTTCTTTAGATACCTGGCAAGTCTGAATAACAAAGATTTGAACCCGGAGAAAGAGAAATATAGTTTCTCATTTCTAAATACTGGGAAATCTACTCGGTGAAATGAAGCAACCCAATCCACTGCATCTTAAATTTGGTTCGCCCACCCCTCATGATTGTCTGAAACTAAAAGAACAATATGTCTATACAAAGAGCGGTGTCGAGATGTCTATACCCACAAAATTGAAGCTTGCAGAAGCAACCATTTTCATAAAACCTCTAGAGAATCGAAGAACCACAAAAATATCAAATTCAATTCCGAGTTAAAATAACAGAATAGGAACCCCAAACCATAATGCTTCCGTCAGAAAAATAATCCTGGAGGGCACAGAATGATCCTTTTCGATAGATTCAGAGGCATCCAAGACAAGAAATCGAAAGAATGAGGAGACCAGGGTCTTTAGTCGAGCTCGATTTCCCCCCCTTTATGGTTAAGGAAGGAGCCAAAAACCTGATTCTTTTATAATCCTTGTAAATGTGTTCGTGCAGGCTTATGGCTTCATTTCAATTCTAATATTGTTGTCTGTGCATTCAATGATTAGAGATATGTGAGGTAACATTTTTGAGGACAAAGTTATTTTATGCCTTAAAAATGGTTGTTGTATATGCTTTTCCCTCAATAAAACTTGAACAGATATATAGATCCATGATAAATGGACATGCCTAGAAAAATAAAAGCAAATTTATCGAAAAATGCAGTGTCAATAGTAAATATTAAATATGTTGTGTAAATGTTCACTGGAATATTTTATGGGGTTTTGCAAAATGATAAACATTGCAATGCGGTCTTTATTGAACAGATATATATATCTATGATAAATGGACATGCACAAAAAAATAAAAACAAATAGATCAAAAAATGCAGTGTCAATAGTAAATATTAAATATGTTGTTTTAATATGGTATTTTAATGATAAATCTGTAAATGTTCCATGGAATATTTTATGGGTTTTTGAAAAATGATAAACATATACCCACAAAGTGCAAGCACACAAGTCTTCCAGAAAATGACAGAGGTCATCGCAGGATGTTTGTTTCTGCAAAACATTTGGTCATCGCAAGAAATTTGTGATTATATAAACTTGTGATTAATGAAAAACTAATTGCATCTAGACTTTAGGATTTAAGAGATGCTTTCGCTAAGTATTGTGCTTCGCCGCCCTACCATCAGTTCATGTTGCCTTGGTAATGGTGGTCTCCTCAATTATGTTTGAGCTTAGTTTGATTCCATAATGATTGTGCCATATGCATTGATCAAGAATGTTACGGTCTGGGATTGCAAGCTTTTCTGCTCCTGCCATTACTGTGTGAACGAAATACCATCGTCAATGATATTCTCACTCATCATCACTGGATTTCATTTGATTTAACAAGAAATTATGTTTATTGAGTATTAAGGCTTATTATAAGTGGTATTGGATTGTCATATATTAAGGCTTACCACACAAGTAGTATGGTAGAAGAGTATAGAATAAAAAAAAATTGTCATTTTCAATGCACAAGTAGTATGGTAGAAGAGTATATAATAAAAAAAATTGTCATTTTATAGGGATGATGTTTGCGATTGCAAAAGAAAATATGGCGGAAGTGTACACTAGGCCTGCAAAGTATAAATTTTGATATACAGTGATCCTGCAATTATATTGTTGGGAAAATCCCATACCATGAATAGTTAATAAGAATAATAATAATAATCATAAATCAATAGAGTTTGCAGTGGCATAGGAGGATTGGAATATCTACTTACCCACAAAGTGCAAGCATACAAGTCTTCCAAAAAATGACGAAGGTCATCGCAGGATGTTTGTTTCTGCAAAACATTTGGTCATCACAAGAAAGTTGTGATTATATAAACTTGTGATTAATCAAAAACTAATTGCATCTAGACGTTAAAATTTAAGATATGCTTTCACTAAGTATCATGCTTTGCTGACCTGCCATCGTTTCATGTTGCCTTGGAAATGGCAGCCTCCTTAGTTACCCACTATCCAGTCAACATAGCAATCCAGCCTAAAAGTACAAAGAAATTTGTTGCTAACAAAACATATTTCGTCTCGATTTACAGATGACTGGCATGTCTGCTAATTCGAAGGCAGAGATGTGGTCAACATCCCCCTCTCTCTGCACTGACATCTCCATATTGCATGTACAGGAGTCTGCGGGATCAAACAGGAGTCTGTGGGATCAAAGGAAATGCATGTACAGAGTCTGTATGGGACAACAAACTAACACGTTGGCATGGTGTTTTGCATGGTGGTGCAGGTGGTAGCAGGACATCAGGTGGCAACAGGAGATCAACATGGGATATGGACTATGGATTGAGAAAACATTTAATGTTAAGAAGTAATGCTAGGATCGTGCCTAGCATTACTTTGTTTGTATAAAAATAGTATACCAATGTGTCCTTTAAAGTGAAGATAAGCTAAGTTTTTGTCTGCATGTGCCTCGGGAAGAGGCCAAATAAGAGGTAGAATTGAAAAGCTACGTTAAAATTCTATGAATTTCTAACTTAGATTGTATAAACATCCTAACTTTGGGTTAAAACAACTTAAATACATTGGTCTTTGTGCCAATTAATTGCAAAACTAAAAAATATATTACAAATAGTCCCCTAAGCCCAAAGGGCAGGGACTAATAAGGTTGTTTCTAATGATTATGTGCATTCGTTAATGAAATGATGAATCGTCATTTATGTTCTCCCTAATAAAACATTAGTATTATTACCTTTATTAAAGAGATATGATATATAGATAGGAATGAGACATCACCTTTATTAATGAGACCTTTATTAATGAGAGATGATATTTCTCGAAAAAGGAATGTAACTGCCTCTTTCCCAAAAAATAAATGTCGACTAAGTTATGGTTGGATAAGAGTGATGTAATAATATTGAACTAAAATCATATTCCACTCCATACATGTCATGTCACTGAAACTAAATGTGATCCGCTCATCAAATCAAATTCACACATTCAACAAAATCTATTCGCATGTGCTATAATTCATAAGTTCTTGCGCGTATTTAAATATTTGTTTCTGTGGAAAATATTAAATAGCTGGAAGCTTTGTGTTGAGGTGTACTCCAGATCAGATTTCATGAAATCGACACGATTTTTGTCTCTATATGTATATGCACTACAACAAATAATATCATTGTCCGTAGTTCTCGTTACTAGCACCTCTATTCGTCCCGAGTTCAAATCCTCTAACAATCACACTCTGTCAATTCATTTTCAATACTTCAAACTTCACCAGCACATCTTCACTTTGATTTCCGAACACCCTAACATGACTAGACCCTCGCAAAATCAGAGCAACCGTAGCAAACCCAAAAACCGCTCATTGAAGTCGCAGAAGTTCAAGGGAATCCGGATGAGAAAATGGGGAAAATGGGTGTCAGAAATTCCCACAACCTTATTCAAACAAGACACATGAAAGACTAGATGAATCTTGGAGTGGGTTGGGACAACCAATGTGTAGACGGCCTGAACAATGCATTGTATGATCTAATAGGAACCATAGAACTTGGGAGCTAACTTCTGGGGAAATTTATCTTTGAGTGATTTATGTTTATAAAGATGTAGGTGAAGAAACACTTAATCCCCTTCGACAAAAAAACATTTATATCTATGTTGATCATCTTGTTGTTTCATTCAATTTTGAACCATAACCAAGTTGTCCTTGAGAATATAGATAGTGGCTTCTCTAGTGTAAACCATTCTATCTATTGCATGAACCTTGGAGGTGCCTGGTACATAGGATGCCACAGATAGGTTTTGGACCATAAACAACTTCATATGGTGTCATTTTGGTAGCTCCATGATAAGTGGTACTATATCTCCATTCAACAGGGGGAATCCATTGTGCCCATTAGTGCAGATTTTTGAAAGGAAAGAATCTCAAATAGATTTCTAAGAATGTGTTGACCACTTATGTTTCACGATTAGTTTGAAGATGATATGCAATTCTCATATACAACTATGTATCTTGAAGTTTAAATAGATCCTGCAAAAATTTGTTGGTGGATGTGGGATCCTGATCCAAGACAATGGAAGTGGGCATACCATGTAGCTTAAAGATCCGATCCATGAAATATTGAGCCACTAAGGAAGGAGTGAAAGGATGACCTAGGGCACAAAAATGATTAGCTTTTGAAATACGATCAACAACCAACATGATCATTGATTTGTTGCTTGCTTTTGGAAGTCCCAAGATAAAATCCATTGAAATGTCTATCCATATCTATGTTGGGATTGGTAGTGGTTGTAATTCCCCTGGTATCTTCACCATCTCTCCCTTGTTTCTTTGCCAAGTGTCACATGATGCTACAAAATCTTGGATATTTTTTTATCATGCCATCCCCGAAGAATGAATGCTTAGTTATTTCATAGATTTTATGAAATCTAGAGTGACCTGTTATCGATAATGAATGTAGCTCCTCTAAGACTCCTTGTTTTAGGGCCAAATATTTAGCTAGAACAATGTTCCCTTTATACCGCAATGTATCTCATTACCATGTATAACTTTTAGGTGGGCTAGGATCTACCTGAAGACATTGGATGAGCTACCTTAAAGTACTTTTTGCTAGTCATTCCCTACAGGATTCCTCAATCCATCCTGGACTTGGTAATGATAAGGCAAGGAGTGGCCCATCCTCCTCAATATTTCTGGATAAAGAATCAACCACAATATTCTTCTTACCCTTCTTGTATATGATCTCATAACCATACCCCAACATCTTGGTAACCCATTGGTGTTTCTCTAGTGAAGACAACTGTTGGTCAAGTAATTACTTTAGAATATGATGGTCAGTCTTGATATGAAAATGCCTCCCCATGAAATATGGGCACCAAGTCTTTGTTTCATGAAGGATGCTCATCATGATTTCCTTCTCATTGTGGATTTCCCAAATTGCAGTCACACAATTTCTTATTATTGAATGTCAAGGGGCATCCTTCTTGCATCAATACTAGTCTGAGACCTTTTCCTAAGGCATCACATTCCAAGATAATTTTTTTATTAAATTCAGACACTACTAAAATTGGAGTAGTGCACATGGCATCCTTAAAAGCAGTGAATCCCTATGCTACTACCTCACTCAAGACAAAGGCATTCTTTTTAAGGAGTGAAGTTAGGGGAGTTGTACTTCTGCCATAATTTTTCACAAACTTCCTGTAGTAGCATGTAATTCCTTAAAATCCCCTCAATATCTTCATTGTTTTAGGACGAATCCAATCTTACATAGCCACCGCTTTCTTGGGATCAACCCGTACTCCCTCCTCGCTAACAATGTGAGCCAAATATTCAACCTCGGGAACCCAAAAAGCACATTTGGAGCACTTCATGAATAATTGGTTGTCTCTCAAGAGTTGCAAAGAATTATAAACATGCTCTATGTGTGATTCCTATGTTTTATTATAGATCAAGATATCATCGAAGAAAACCAACACAAAATTGTGTAGGAAGGATTCAAAAATCTTGTTCATGAGCCTCTAGAAAGTGGATGGAGCATTACAAAGACCGAAAGGCATCACTAGAAACTCATAATAATTTATGTGTGTTCTGAAGGTTTTCTTAGGGATGTATGTCTCTTTCATCTTGATTTGGTGGTATCCTAAATGTGGATCAATCTTACTATGTGTTGAGCACTCAACACACCCTCAAAATTTCATGAAATTTTGGGGTACCACTTTTAATTTGTTTGCAGTTTATTTTCGTTTATCAGCCTTTAAATTTGTGTGCTTGATTGAAGTTCATTGATTTCTTTGAGTTTAGTTTTGATCATTTTCTGAGCCAGTCACCCGAGTCCGCATTAAACTACAAAGAGAAATTATCACGCTTAAAACATATCCAAGTAACAGAAGGAGGAATATATGATCCTGCAAAAATTTTACTATAGTTTTATTGGGCCAATGTGTGTATCAGACTGGGCGGGAACGTAATGTTTGAACAAATTTTTAAATCATTGTAATTGACCCGGCATGACAATGATGGAGTGGTGGAAATTCATTGGTCCATCGACATCAACCAATTCACTATGGAAACACATGCAAAAATAAGCTTCCCCAAGTTGCCCGACGCGACTGTCGGGTGAAGGCCAGAACTCTGTTAGTAGAGATTGGAACACAAACCTCAACATGAACCTTCAGGGTTTCTACACACACCCACCACCCAATATAAGCAATCTATAAATCACAATCATCCACAATTAACGAGGAAGGAAATCTTTTGTGGAGTTTTTTAAGGTGTCATGTAGGATGCCACACGTCGATCGTACTAATGCCACATCATCATTTGTACACTCACCATGTCAGAATACACATTCACCTCCAAAATAGGTCATATGCCATGAAGGATTCCATGTGTCATCCATACTAATTCCACATCATCATCTGTATAGTGACACATTGGCACCATGTCATGCCTCGAGATGCACATTCATCGATCGTCGAGGGTTCGTGGTGTTTGTTTATTTCATTAAAAGGTCTCCACGCTGACCACCTGATGCCGACAGACCCATCGACCGTTGGCTGAATTAGATAAATATTTCATTTAACACACTCACTCTCACACCCAATGACCGATGGGTGTTATACCTAAGACACTACTGGTTGTCCGATCAAACGAATAAATGCATATGAACCATCAATCCTATAATGTCCCCTCCTCGCGCTCCAAGTGTGATCGTCGACACATCACCTTACTCACCTACCAATGAACCATCGACACATCACCTTACCAACAACATCACTCTCACCTACACTTGATGCCCAATGGACTCTCGCATATAGTAATATTGACCATCTGATCAAAAGGAAAGATTCAATTTGAGTCATCAGATCATTGATCCTATATTTTTCTTCACCTCACAATTGAAGTGGTTCCCTTGATGCATCAATAGAATATCTCCTGGATCAGGTATCGACATGTTCCATTTGAATTCCATGTTGATGTTTCACGTCACCCACACACACGCTTAGTTGATTTCACCTATGTATGGTTGCAGGTGTTTATAACTAGATCATTTTTTTTTTAAATGTGCATGGAGTTTTACTACCTTTGAACCTGACTAAACCACATTGCGTCAAGTTAAACAAATTTGAAAACCACCATTGGTCACCTCCATGCATCAAGTCAACCATCAAAAGCTGGCAGGGGGTACTTCCACTGCATTAAATTCCATTACTATGAAATATTTATCCCTGAGGTTTTAATATTTAGTTGTTAAGTTGTGATTCTCCCCAAAATTGTTGCATTATTCACTTAGTTAAACTTGTTGTCGACTGAGTGCATCTTGTCTGTTTTCTTCAATTTCTAACGATTGAAGTTTGCATCACCTATTTTAACTTTGGTGTTGAGAGATTCAGTTGATCAGTAATCAAACATTAAGCAAGTTGTTGTCAAGTAAGCTCTATTCCAGTGAATTTTAGCATTGTTTGGTGACATGTATGTTTATGTTGTGCATTATCAAGTTTTAAAAGCGTTATTATGATGTTTTTTTACCATGAATTATTTCTTATAGACACAATGCCCCTCAAAAGAGCTCTCATATAGAGGATTCCCTAGAATCCAAGGACACGGTCTGGTAATGCTGAAGTTGGTTCTAGTTATGCACCTACGCAAGCAGAAGAAGCATTGATGTCTAAGAGTACAAAACCCCTCATTAGGTTTCCCCCGAAGATGATTTCAAACCTTGTGTCATTATTTTGAGACACATGGCCATGCATGGGAGGTGGGGATACGACATAGGTGTTAATTCCTTCATGGATCGATCTTTTTACAAAATTTAACAATGAAGATTACCACAAGTCAACCCTGCATAACAACTTGGAGTTTAGGGAAGTAGACGATGAAATTTTTCTTGCAATTAAGAAGTCCTTATTGTACTATGTAGCTACTAGGGAACCTATCATGCCCTATGTAGAACTGGGGGAGTGGTTTATTAGCCATACTAAAGCCCAAAACTGTAGAATTGTTAATGAAAAGGAGGAATGTATAGGCTCCTTCCTCCCCCAAGATATCAATACCTACTACAAGTTCCCAGACCCCAATGAATATCTCACCAAATAATTTGTGATTTCATTTTATGAGTGGTATGACACTAGTAGGATAATGGGTAGCTACTGGAAATAAGACAAGAAACTCATCAATCAATCAAATGGAAGGTATGCCATCTCTATTTTAAGAGAGCCATATATGTATGCCATGATCAACTTGTGTAGGTTGTATGGGGAAAGAGATTGCACTCAGTTCTAAGAAGCCTAGTTACCTTTGGCCTACTGAAAATTGGATAAATATTCTATCAATCCATCATGCAAGGACTCAATGCCACCCTTGTGAAAGATAAGAAAAGATTGTTTATCCCTTATGGTTTTAAGGTGGGGTACTATGTGGTAAAATATGTTAAACATGCAAAGCAGGAAGGCCAAGTGCATTTATAATACAAGTTTATTGCTTGGAGGCACAGGAAGTGAAATCCCAAAGGATTAGTTTCAAAACATGTTTAACAAGTGGTATTGACCCAACCTTACACTCATGAGAAGTGGGAGTACAAATTATTCATCAAGAATGCCCAAGACTAGAAGGAGGTGGAGAAGACGAGAGCCAACTCAAACATAAATATCTTTGCCTCTCTACTTATAGAAGAACAAATTAAAATGGTAAATCTTGGAGTCTCTTCCAAGAAAGGAACTAATAAAGGATATAAGGAAGAAGGAGAGAGACTAATAGTAGAGAAATAATAGCACGCTTTGCAAGCAGAAGAAGAAAGAATCCTAAAGAAACAAGTGGAGGAAAGAAGATTGTAAGATGAACAGAGGAAAAAAGATGAAGAGGAAGCAACAAAAAATGTACTTACTAAACAAAGGAAGAAGGAAGAAAGGGCGCAAAGGAAACAAGATTACATGGAGAAAAAGAAGAAAGATTGGGAAGAAAAGGCCCGACAAGAGGAAGAAGAGTTGAAGAAAAGGAAAGAGAAAGAACATGTCGATGAACTCAAGAGGAATTTGGTAGAAGAGGAGAAACAATAGAATAAAAAGGATTTAGAGAGGCTAGAGAAAGAGAAGGAAGAACAGGAGAAGAACATCAAGGAGGACGAGGAAAAATCAACCACTACCATGAAGCCTAATGAATTTATTGACATGAAAAAATATGAGGAGAAGGGAGAACAAATGGTTATCCCCATTATAAATGAAAATGCAAATAAAAAGGAAACCACAAAAATTCCAATACGTGAGAAGAAGGTGGAGACAACAAATGCTAGCAATGATCAGAAAATTCACTCCAACAAGGATGATCAAGACACTCACCCCAACAAGGATGACACCTCTTACCAAGACAAATATGAAATTTCACCAACGAGTAGTGAGAAGGATTAGGACCCACTTGGCGTATATAACTCATAGGGTCCCTTACCTGGAAATTAGGGAGGAGACACAGGTGGTCAAGATGCTAAAATGGATCAGGATGGTGAGCAAAAAAGTAGAAAAAACAATGGCATTATAACATATGGGGAGCAACAAAACAACCAAAGTAATGACAATGTAACAGGTGGAGGAAGAACATGGCATGGTTTCAGAACATTTTTATATTCCTAGAAGCCTGAGCAATATATTGTTTTGGGGTGATCATCCCATCCCTCAACCAGTGGAGGAGGTGGTTGACTTGGAGTCTTTTGCTTATGATAAAAAGAAAAAATCTATAGTCAAGACGACTCATAGGAAGAGGAAGACCACACTGGAAAATGGTGTATTGTGCACTTTGGAAGAGGTCATAATGGACACCAAGAAAGATAAGATGAGCCAACTTTATTCAACGGGCATGACCATCTCACACACCTCATTTGAAAAGGAAATTATGGAAGAAAGAGAGCTAGAACAAGCTAGGAGTGAAATAGCTTCACTCAAACACCAAGTGCAATACTACAAGGAAGGTGGAGGGGTTACAAATTTGAATAAAGACTTGTTAGAAGACCACAACAAATGCCTTAAAGTGCAAGAAGACATAGTGATGAAGGCAATTTCCCTTCAAGAGGAATCCATGTTGTTCGGGATTACCTACAAAGATGTGCTTCGGTGGGAAGAGAAGGGAGCCAATGCATTAGAAATAATCAAGTTCATCCAAGTAGTGCAGAGGGACAAAGGGGTAGAGGACCACAATATCAAGTTGTTGTTGGATGATTGTTTAGCTCAAATTCATTCGGTGGCCAAACATTGGGAAAATATTGTGGATGAGCCAAGAGATAGAGTGGAAGAATAATGGAAGTGTTTCCTTCGGGTGTGGGAGAATATGAACCAATCAATGGCCAACCTTCGACTAGCAAATTTAAGCTCCCCCGTAGAATTTCAACCGATAGATGAAGTATCGGTTGATTTGTAGAAATCAACCAACGAATACAAGGATAAAGTCAAGAAAATAAACATTGTGGAATGAGGGCATGTGCAAAAGTATGTCTTCAACCAAGTTAAGATCGTCGATCGGCTAGAGAAATTGATTGACATAATGCAAAATTACACTAATTGATTTTGGGACAACAAACACGAGTTAAGTATGATGATGGATCAACACCAACCTCCTTCCGGTGACAGTTGTGCCAAGCTTTACAGAGAGTGGGTTGATTATGTGGACGAGCATGCGAGCCCAAGGACGCCCATATCACCTGAGTCATCATGAATCTAGTTGTTGTCTATCTATTTGAGAAGCTGAGGTGGTTGTTTCTTTCAGTTTTTTAGATTTTTATAAATAAGTGGATACGCTCGATAGAAAGGACCTTTTGGAAAAAAACAATGTTTATTGTATTGAAGAAATATTTCTAGAATTAATAGTGAAGCTACGTTGGACCCTAGAATTTGATTGGAACCATTGTGTGGTCTGCGATTATAGTGTGGATTGTTCTACATTCTATTGTCCTTTTATTTATTTCTAGTAAGATTTTCTTTTGACCAAGTTATCTTGTGAATCTTGAATATTACTCTCGTTGATTTCTCATTTTTGTTTAAATCTCCATGTTGATATATATTCAAGCTTTAACTCAATAATCAATAAATTTGGAATTATTTATTAACAGTTGAGAGGTCTTTAGCTGACAATTTGCATGCATGTGTAACGAATGTTATTAAGTCTTTTCTAGAGAATTATTTCTTGGAAAAATATATATCAATTTATCTGTTATTTATTATCATGTTTCCTCTGAGAAGTTAGCTTTAAGATAAATTGTATTATTTTGTATTCTTGATTTTGCTTGATTGGTTAACATAATCATTTCTTGTGAACCATGTAGTTTTTAACCATAATTATATTCTAAAACTACAAAAAACCTTTCCCAAAAAATAGAGAAAGAACAGAGGGGATAAAACTGAAAAATATTAAATCCCATTTAACGATTTCCGGACCATTAATACAAAGGATCATGCCATTCCAAACAGGGAAGAGTCTAATTGGGCCTCATCCTCGGGTGTGATACCTACTACTCAGTAAAAGGGAATCCAACCCCCTCAACACTATGTTACCAACTACAATTATCACTTGAGATTGAGCCATCTTCATCTAAATAATATAAAAGAGAAATACAACAAAATTTTACTTAAATATATATAAACTCAAGAGTTAACTCTGTATAGATGAAAATGATTATCACTTTGTTGCAAATACAAATCTTATCAAACCTGGTGAGCGATATAAATAGTTCCCTCCCCTAGTTAAACTATTTCATATGTCCATGTAGATGAGGATGACTATCATTTTGTTTTTAAAAGATAGGTTTGTTGAGAAATATATACATTAGTCAAACTTGATCCCCATATAAATAGTTTTGTCTACCCCCTATAACATGTAGTTACTAATATGCATTGATAAATTATTATCGCAATGATGTGTTGAAACATAAGCTAAACTATTGGGGTGGTAGGTGCAGGGGATCATCATAGACCTTGGAGGGACAATAAAAACTTCCTTCACTTGACGTCTTGGTATTATATCCAACAATCAAGAAAATGCATATGCACTTTGACAAGGTTTAAAAATAGCTAAGGTATTGGTGCTTGATCATTGATTATGGTAGGATATTCTAAAACCATCATAAATCATGTGGTTTTTAGTTTAGTGTTGATATAAAATCCCTTAGATTCAATAATTGAACGAAGGAAAGATGCCTGCATCTTCAACAAAATCAAATACTATCATGCAATGCGGGAGAACAATTGTGAAGCAAACTGGTGGGAAAATCATGCATCAACTCTAAAATATGGGGAGATTATGGTTAATGCACCCTTAATCAACATTTCATCCCCTAATTAACTATAAATATGGGTACAAAGACATGTATTGAGCTATTAATTCGTCACATGGCTTGCAACCCAAGTCACCACACCAAGCATTCCAATAATTATGAGAAGGGACACAAGTCCCTCCTTTGCATGCATCAAGCCATGAATGTGCATGCTTATGTACAAGATGTTCTGTTTACCCTTGCTCGTAGAGGGATAATGGTCTTGTTGCTTGGGATCTATTGGGAGAAGCCAAGTCTCTTCTCCTAAAGTGTCTAATAAGGAACCACACTGATTTTTATTGGCTGGTGTTTTGGTTTCTATTGGTTTGTTGTTATTTCTCATGGGAACCTTCCCCTTGGAGTATCACTTGTGATCGGGGACATTGGTGGTCTTAGGCTACTATTTGTTTTAATACCAAAGCATAAGGATTCTCCTTGGCTCTTCATTCTAAAAAATCTCCAATGTCTTAGTTTTCTTAAAGAGGAGTGTTCTCAACTTTTGAAAACATATCATTTGGGCTCACTCAGGAAACATGAAGTGTGGCATGAGTGTTGGTTTGATAGAAAAGCGATCCATCTTGAAAAAACATGATATAAAGGTAAAAGTGGGTGTCTAATGGATTTTAGAGAACTACAGGGAATTTGTAGAGTCCTTAGAATCCATTATGAGCATATCCATTGCAACAGATCTTCAATTCTTATTATCACATCAAAATTCCATGAGAAAGAATGCTAGGTCACTTCATAGATAACATAAATTATGGGGTATCTAGTGGAATTAAAGCAACAACTGACAATTTTGGAAGAAGAATGCAATCTTTTAAGAAATTTGGCACTAAATTTGAGCAGGGGAGATCAATTTGGGGCCTTAATAAAATAATCCCAATCAACTCTACTTGAGGGGATCCAAAGGAAGATGAAAAGATACACCAGCTTGATGAAGACACAAACGTTTCGATGCAAGACCCTAATCATTTGATTAGATGTCTAGAAGATGTAGCTAGTCGTTATTCCTTTTGCTTGTTAGGAAATTATACTTTCATGATAAACCTAACAAAAGAGAGGAAGATAGATTTAAGTTATAAAATAAATGACAAAGCAAACACATAGTACATAGAGATTTTAACCCGGAAACCCAAAAAGGAAAACCAACATTCCTTAAGTGTATTTCTCTCTTGTAGTCTTATTCATTCAGAATAAAAGGTTATATGCCTAACCTTGGTCTACACCTAAGACACAATTGACATCATACCTTCTTTCTTTACACAAGAACAACCCTGCAACCAATTCGTCTTATATCTACATGATCAACAACCTCTAAATGATTGATCTAAATATTAACTTGTACAATATTACAACACACCTTATTTATAGGATTTACAGTAGAAAAAACCCTAAAGAAAGATGCCCAAAAGCGGTTACAGATCCATGGAGATGATTGGCTACAAATCCAACAAATCTCAGGATTATGTTACAGTCGAATACCAAATCGGATTACCAGTCGACCTTCATTTGGCCTTCAGTCGGTTTCCATAGGACCGCTTGTGGACGTCTTGTCGATTGACCACTTTGAATTTATGTCAACCACCGCTTAGAAGGGAATACAACCCCCTCAACACTATGTTACCAACTGCAATTATCACTTGAGATTGAGCCATCTTCATCTAAATAATATAAGAGAGAAATACAACAAAATTTTACTTAAATATATATAAACTCAAGAATTAACTCTGTATATATGAAAATGACTATCACTTTGTTGCAAATACAAATCTTATCAAACCTGGTGAGCGATGTAAATAGTTCCCTCCCCTAGTTAAACTATTTCATATGTCCATGTAGATGAGGATGACTATCATTTTGTTTTAAAAATCTAGGTTTGTTGAGAAATATATATATTAGTCAAACTTGATCCCCATATAAATAGTTTTGTCTACCCCCTATAACATGTAGTTATTAATATGCATTGATAAATTATTATTGCAATGATGTGTTGAAACATAAGTTAAACTATTGGGGTGGTAGGTGCAGGGGATCGTCACAGACCTTGGAGGGACAATAAAAACTTCCTTCACTTGATGTCTTGGTATTATATCCAACAATCAAGAAAGCACATATGCACTTTGACAAGGTTTAAAAATAGCTAAAGGTATTGGTGCTCGATCATTGATTATGGTTGGATATTCTAAAACCATCATAAATCATGTGGTTTATAGTTTAGTGTTGATAGAAAATCCCTTAGATTCAATAATTGCACGAAGGAAAGATGTGTGCATCTTCAACAAAATCAAATACTATCATGCAATGCGGGAGAACAATTGTGAAGCAAATTGGTGGGAAAATCATGCATCAACTCTTAAATATGGGGAGATTATGGTTAATGCACCCTTAATCAACATTTCATCCACTAATTAACTATAAATATGGGTACAAGGACATGTATTGAGCTATTAATTCGTCACATGGATTGCAACCCAAGTCACCACACCAAGCATTCCAATAATTATGAGAAGGGGCACAAGTCCCTCCTTTACATGCATCAAGCCATGAAAGTGCATTCTTGTGTACAAGATGTTCCTTTTACCCTTGCTCGTAGTGGGATAATGGTCTTGTTGCTTGGGATCTATCGGGAGAAGCCAAGTCTCTTATCCTAAAGTGTCTAATAAGGAACCACACTGATTTTTACTGGCTAGTGTTTTGGTTTCTATTAGTTTGTTGTTATTTATCATGGGAACCTTCCCCTTGGAGTATTACTCATGATCAGGGACATTGGTGGTCTTAGGCTACTGTTTGTTTTAATACCAAAGCATACGGATTCTCCTTGGCTCTTCATTCTAAAAAATCTCCAATGTCTTAATTTTCTTAAAAAGGAGTGTTCTCAACTTTTGAAAACATGTCATTTGGGCTCACTCGGGAAACATGAAGTGTGGCATGAGTGTTGGTTTGATAGAAAAGAAATCCATCTCGAAAAAACATGATATAAAGGTCAAAGTGGGTGTCTAATGGATTTTAGAGAACTACAGGGAATTTGTAGAGTCCTTAGAATCCATTATGAGCATATCCATTGCAACAGATCTTCAATTCTTATTATCACATCAAGATTCCATGAGATAGAATGCTAGGTCACTTCATAGATAACATAAATTATGGGGTCTGCAGTGGAATTAAAGCAACAACTGGCAGTTTTGGAAGAAGAATGCAATCTTTTAAGAAATTTGGCACTAAATTTGAGCAGGGGAGATCAATTTGGGGCCTTAATCAAATACTCCCAATCAACTCTACTTGAGGGGATCCAAAGGAAGATGAAATGATACACCAGCTTGATGAAGACACAAATGTTTTGATGCATAACCCTAATCATTTGATTAGATGTCTAGAAGATGTAGCTAGTCATTATTCCTTTTGCTTGTTAGGAAATTATACTTTCATGATAAATCTAACAAAAGAGAGGAAGATAGATTTAAGTTATAAAATAAATGACAAAGCAAACACACAGTACATAGAGATTTTAACCTGGAAACCCAAAAAGGAAAACCAACATTCCTTAAGTGTATTTCTCTCTTGTAGTCTTATTCATTCAGAATAAAAGGTTACATGCCTAACCTTGGTCTAGACCTAAGACACAATTGACATCATACCTTCTTTCTTTACACAAGAACAACCCTGCAACCAATTCGTCTTACATCTACATGATCAACAACCTCTAAATGATTGATCTAAATATTAACTTGTACAATATTACAACACACCTTATTTATAGGCTTTATAGTAGGAAAAACCCTAAAGAAAGATGCCTAAAAGCGGTTACAGATCCACGCAGATGATTGGCTACAAATCCCACGAATCTCAAGATTATGTTACAGTCGACTACCAAGTCGGATTACCGGTCGACCTTCATTTGGCCTTCAGTCGGTTTCCATAGGACCGCTTGTCGACCTCTTGTCGGTTGACCTCTTTGAATTTATGTCAATCACCTCGACTTCAATTTTTCCCGATCAATCCACCTCGACCTTCGAATTCCACTTCCAATTGATCCACCTCGACTCGACTTTCACTGCAAAGAATATAACAACCCAACATTCTCCCACTTGTTGTCTTCTTTGTTGAAACCAGAAGTTTCCTGAACTTTTGTTCACAGACCTAGGGAAACAATGCCCATTGCCTCTCTGCACCAAGAGAACTTCACAACACTCATAGACTTGGTCAAAGAGTCTGTTATGTTTTCCAATATGTCTACTTTCTCTAGAAACACCTTGTTTCTTTCCGCCATGTCTCTAACAAAATAGTATTGTACATCAATATGCTTAGTCTTGGAATGATAAGTTGGGTTCTTTTCCAAAAATATTGTTCTTTGACTATGTCAATTTATCTTCATAGCTCTCTGCTCAAACCCGATCCTTGAACACAGTTGTTGCAACCATATTGCTTATTTCCTTCCATGAGTGGTTGTCATGTATTCAGTTTCTGTTGTTGACAAGGCTACGACCTCCTGTCACTTACTCATCTAGTTGATTGATCCACCGAACATATTGAACACATATCAACTGGTCAACCTTCGCCGATCTAGATCTCCAGCCTAGTCGGAATCGACAAATCCATGTATATCTATTTCACTGTCATTTCTAGGTTTCCCTTAGTAGCATATAGCATAGTATTTTGTGCCTCAAAAATACCTAAATTTTCTCTTGACAACTGTCAAGTGCTCTTTTCCAGGTTTCAACATGTATTTTCCCAACACTCCCACTGCATGGACAATGTCTTGCCAAGTGCAGACTATCACATACATTATACTACCAACAACACTTGCATAGGGGACACATGCCATATCCTCTATTTCTTCTTGTCTATTTGGACACTATTCAACCGTTAGCCTTTCTCCCACAGGAATTGACACCTTTATAGGTTTGCAATCCTACATGTTTTAATATACTTCTTCTGATTCAACTAGAGATTTCTAGTTGTCCTATCTCTCTTGATATCCATTCCTAAAATGAATTTCATTGCACTGATATCCTTCTTGTCAAACTTGGAGGATAGTTTCTTCTTCACCCCCTTTATTGTGTCCATGTTGTTTTCAATCAACAAAATGCCATCGACATACAATGCTACATATATGAAACACCCACCTTCTTCCTTGGAATATATGCAATGATTAACTTTGCTTCTCACAAATCCAAAACTAAAGATGTATGTGTCAAACTTTTGATACCACATCCTTGGTGATTGATTTAGACCATAAAGGGATCTCTTCTATTTGCACAATAGCTCTTTATCACCCTTTACTATAAATCCTTCAGGATGTTTCATGTAGACTTCCTCTTCTAGGTCCCTATGTAGGAACATTGTCTTCACATCCATTTGTTCTATTTCCATATCAAATTATGCAACCAGAGACATTAGTACTATAATGGAAGTTAATTTTGCAACAAGGGAAAAAATCTTACCAAAGTTGACTCCTTCGACTTGGGAATATCCCTTCGCTACCAATCAAGCTTTGAATTTCTCAACTTGACTTGTTGCACTCATATTTTTCTTGAATACCCACTTGCTATCGACGAGATTTCTTCCATTAGGTAATTTGACTAAATCCCATGTCTCATTCTTATGCAAGGGTTCCATCTCTTTGACCATGGCATCCTTCCAGAGTATACCCTCTTTCAAGTCGATTGCCTCCCTAACCAACTTGGGCTCCTCGTTAGTGGTAGTTAATACAAAAGCAGAATGGAAGTCTTGAGGACTATACCTTTCGATTTTTTTTCTTACTCCTTCAGACCTCCTTACAACCGGGGTCAGTTGTTCCACCTCTTCATCTGATCCAATCAACTCATCTGAATCATATTCTTTTTCGTTCCTCAGTTCAAACCTCACCTTCTCTGGATTATTCTCTGTTTGAACCACTTCAGACTCAAACTTCCTTCTGACTTCTCTAAATACCACATCTTGATTGTACATTGTTTTCCTTGATGTAGGATTCCAGAGCTTATATCCTTTCATCCCTTCTTTGTATCCAATGAAAATAGACTTGACCTCCTTCTTGTCTAGCTTGCTCCTCTTTTCCTTGGGAACATGCACAAATGCATCACAACCAAATACTTTGATATGTGAAGCCGAAGACTTCTTACCAGACCATACCTTATGTGGAGTCATGTCGACTAACGTTGAAGAGAGAGACATATTCACCAGATATTTTGCAATGTCGACTGCCTCTACCCATAATTCTTATACGAACCCAACACCATTAAGCATGCTCCTTGGCTTATCCATCAATGTTTTGTTCATTATTTCGGAAACTCCATTTGTTGTGGGTTATATGGTATGGTATTTTGGCATGCTATTCCACATTGCTTGCAGAACTGCTCAAAATCCTTTCCATGGAATTCACCATCGTTGTCACTTATTAACACCTTTATCTTCTTATCTGTTTGGTTTTCCACAAGAGACTTAAACTCTTTGAATTTCTTGAAAACATCTGATTTCTTCCTCAGGAAATATATCCATGTCTTCTTGGAAAAATCATCTATGAAAGAGACATAATACATGGATCCACCAAGGAACTGAAACACAACCAAACACATCACTATCAACCAATTCTAGAATCCCTTTTGTCCTTATTTCTCCAGATGGGAACCTCACCCGACTTTGTTTTCCATATATGCAATTTTCACAAAATTCGACTTCTAAATTACATTCAGATAAATCTTCAACCATACCTTTGTTACACATATCTCGAAGTACTTTTTCTCCAATGTGTCCCATCCTCTCGTGCCATAGCATCATCAGGTCGACTTGACAAAGACTTGTCGAGTAGGTTTGAATCGAATTAGCATGAGTCGAACCAAGTTGATTCGAAGTCAAGTCAACTTCAGGAACAACGATGTTGTTACATCCAGTCGAGTCAACATCCCATGAGAAGTTGTATAGGGTTCGAATCCAAAATCTTTTAACTAAGACCATCACACCTCTAACCATGTTGCACGTATGCTTTTGAAATAGAGTTTGCACTCTTGCATCACTCATCTTACTAAAATATATCAGGTTTCTTGCCAAAACATGAATATGTAGAACACTTGAAAGGGTTCTACACCTCCCATCCTGCAATATTAGTCAAATTTTTCCCAGTCCGACAATTTTGGTTGTAGGGTCGTCCCCCAAGAACACCTATCCTCCTTCATATTGTTCATATTCGCAGAATCATTCTCTATGTGGTGTCATATGATAGGATGATCATGAGTCGATCAACAAAACATCTTGATCCGACTGTGGGTAAAATCATGAAGATGGGTAACACTTTTGCTTGTTTTATGAGATTTTTATTTTATTTTAATAGGTTCTTGAACTTCTGGTAAACAAAAGTATTTTTTTTATTTAGAATTTTACTTTACTGTAAAAACAAAACTTGTGAAGAATTATGTTAGATTTCTATTGCCTATTTTTCAAATTTTTTTTATTGAGATTTGATATGTCGATTTGGCAATTGTTTGACACTATGTTCCTTAAAAATGAAGGGAAAGATAATGAGTTATTTTTTCCCACAACAATGTATCCATTATTAAACTTTTGTTTTTGATAAAAGAAATATACTGCAACAATCGATAGAGACTCTATTTTTGATGACTATAGTTTTGAATCAAACAGATAAATATTATAATTTCTAGAATTTTTTGAAGTTGACCAATCTGAAAGCGTTACATATTTTAAACACATGTTTTCCTCCACCATGTATCTATCTTAATTTTTACTTAAAAGTAAAATCTAAAAATACCCTTTTGAAGAGAACAGTTTAAGGATTATGAATATAAATTTTCCATAATTTTCCACTATGTGTTTTTAGAGATATGGATTTTTCATTTCACAGAATCATAATCTCACCTAAAAATATTATGTAGTGATTTTTTATAAAATTAAATGAAATTAGATAAAAACAATGAAAATGAAAACAAATTATATCGAATGAAAGTAGATTCAATTTTTAAAATGTGGGTATCAGTTCTGAAACTAAATTTTGAGTATTTGTAAGAGTCCGCTACCTCCAAATATCAAGCAAGATGGAGAGAATTTGCAGTTTCCTGCAAACAGTCCCATTTCCAGGTTTTCGGTCGAAATATTCTTTCGGTCGAAACCTAGTTTTTAATGGAATCCGTTAAAAATAAACGTTTTGGCCGAAAATTCTTTCGGCCGAAATATGCTTACCACGGGAAAATAATTCATCCAAAAAACATTTTACATGAATTTCGAGGGCGCCGTCAGGGGTCCGTTCAATTTGACGTGCAAATTTTCGGTCGGAAAAATTCTTAGCAACATTTTTTTGGCCGAAAAATTGCCTCTAGGAATTTTTGAGACCCGATTGTCATGAAAGTGTTAGCCAAGTACACATCAACTCCTTTATCTGGATCAGTCTTTCTCTTAGTCGACTGCTTCTCATCGAATCATGTACTGACTTCCATTTCCTTCGACTTGTAGTCCCTTTTGTAATGCCCAATTTTACCGCATTTCCAACACTTTCTCGTCGATTGAACATGGGATTTAGCTCTACCTTTTGACGTAGACTTTCTATCAAAGAATTTGTCATTATCTCTGTCAACCGTTCGACCTCTCAGAACTAATGCATCTTTAGTTGATCCTTCCATGTTCTTCCTTCTCATTTCTTCTAATAGTAGAGATGGAACCACGTATTCTAGCGCTAATGTGGTTGAATTACTCCATATAGCCACGACTAAGCTAGCCCAAGAGTCTGGAAAATAACATAATAGGCTAATACATTTCTCCTCATCAATGATTTTACTATCCATAGAACATAACTGGCTTATTATGGTATTAAACACATTTAAATGCTCAATTACCAAATTACCCTCACTCATCCTCAGAAGATACAATTTCTCGCTAAGAAACAACTTATTTACCATGGATTTCGATTGGTACAAGTTTCCCAACTTAGCTCACATTTTGTTGGTTGAGTCTTCACTTCAGACATTCAACAACACTGAATTTGAAATGCAAAGTCGAATCGTACTCCTTGCCCTTCTCTCGAGTTTCTCCCATTCTTCCCTCGACATGCCTATCGAAATGGTACCTGGATAGATTGTTTCCCATTGTTCTCGATCTACAAGGAGATCTTCAATTTTAAGCTTCCAAAGCTCAAAATTTAGGCCATTGAAATTTTCAATCTCTATTCTCAAGCTACTTTCCATTCTTTAAGTACAACTTTAAATATCTCTGACTTACAACTCTTATTGGACCTAGGGTTTATCTCAAATCTAAGGTTGTTAAACCAAGCTTTGATACCACATGTTAGGAAATTACACTTCCACACTAAACCTAACAGAAGAGAGGAAGATTGATTTAATCTATAAAATAAATGACAAAACAAACACATAGTACTCAGATATTTTACCCTTGGAACCCAAACGAGAAAACCAACATTCCTTGAACGTGTTTCTCTCTTGTTGTCTTATTCATTCAAAATAAAAAGTTACATGCCTAACCTTGGTCTACACCTAAGACACAATCGACATCATACCTTCTTGTTTTACACAAGAACAATACTGCAACCAATTTGGCTTACATCTATACGATTAACAACCTCTAAATGATTGATCTAAAGATTAACTTGTAAAATATTACAACACACCTTATTTATAGGATTTACACTAGGAAAAAACCTAAATAAAGGAACCCAAAAGCGGTTATAGATCCATGCAGATCATTGACTACAAAACCCACAAATCTCATGATTATGTTACAGTCGACTACTAAGTTGGATTACCAGTCGACCTTCATTTGGCCTTCAATCAGTTAACGCACGACCACTTGTCGACCTCTTGTCGGTTGACCTCTTCCACTTGTTGTCGATCACTTCGGCTTCAACTTTTCCTGGTCGATCCACCTCGACCTTTGACTTTCACTGCTATTCGATCCACGTTGACTCAACTTTCACTGCAAAGAATATAACAACCCAACATTGCTAATTATTGTTTTTTTTAGATTATAAGAATTTTAGACATATAATGTTAAGAAGTACTGAGTAATTTTGTTTAAAAATAACGTCAAACTCTATTTTGGATTGCAATACGCCTTTATTTGGATTATTTAGAAACTAGCTAACTTGTGAAAGAATATTATTATGTAATCTCGTTGCTTCATCACTTGTAGCTTTTTATTAATATATATATTAAAAAACATATGCTAAACTATTTACTAAGACACCATGTACAATGAGTGCTAATTCTAGAAAATAATGTGTTGATAATAAAGTGAGTAACCCAACACAATTTTTGTTTAATTTTTTTTTTTGTGTTGAGATAAAGTTTTATTTAACTAATTTGTTTTTTTTAACCGTTTTTGTTATTTAAAAATAGATCAAAATTTTTACTATAAAATTTGATAGTTAAAAGTATATGAAATAAGGAAAATGGAGTGACTTACTATTTTATAATTTATAATTTAGATAAAGTTATTTTAAATAATCAAATTTTTTGATCAAAATTTTCATCAAGAAAAATTATAACTTTCTACCAAATTCCAATTTCGATGAAGTTTGTTTTCTTATTAACTTATTGTAGATAAAATTATTAAAAAAATTATGTTTTTATCCATGAATGTACACTAATTCATCACCTTTAGATATTAGATTAGACATCCTCTCATGTGTGATGTTTTTAGGTCTTGGGTCATTAACATGATGTCCAGTCCTGTGAGATGACTTTAGGTCTTGGGCCATTAACATGTTTATTTATATTCGAGGAAGACAAACCCTTAGCTAATTATGTTATAGAGGTGGCGCACAGGCTTTAACCCAGCCACTGAATACTTCAGTCTTCGCCACATTTGGGTCCTTCTTCCGGGTCTTCCTCTTAACCTGTGGAACAAGCCGACTTTGAAGGCCATTGGTAACCTTCTTGGCCGCTTCTTGAAAGTTGATGAACAGTGCCTTAACTCCTAGGAAAAATGAATGGACAGAGTCTTGGTTGAGATTGACATACACGCAGGGTTAATGGAGGTTCTGGAACTTGAGTGGCGAGGTCAGGTTATGATCCAATACCTGGAGTATCCGGGGATTCCCTTCCGATGTTTGCATTGTTGGCATACAGACCATCTCAGAAATGATTGTTCAAAAGGGGCTAGCTATGGGAAGTCTGAGGACTTTTTGGATGATTCACTCGCTACTGCCTGTATGAGTGAAGAGGAGGAAGTTGGCTTGACTACTGCACCAGGAGATGTAGGAGAAAGCCATGTTGACAATTCCATGGGAACGCCTATTGGTAAGATGAAATCGTATTGCCCTACTCTTTTTTTTAAGATCTCACTCCGGGAAAGGGATTTTTTAGAAAACTCCATTGATCTGCATCTTGTGACCACCTCTTCTCTCTCCACCTTCACCTCTAAACTTTCCTTGACTAGCCTTCAAGTCCCTGATATAGTAGAAACACCCTCTTCCCCTTCTTGCACCATTCGACAACCTTCTCTATTGACAGAAGCCTTTCATCCATATTCCCCCACAAACACTACCCCTTTATCCAACGCCTCACATGATACCATTGCACCTTTGGCAGTGAATGCTTCCCTAGAATCCTTCCACTCTGACTCAGATAATCCAAATCTTCTACCCACTTATTGGGATCTTGATGACCAACAACAACCTTCATCCAGCGTTCATAGGAATACCTCTTCCCTTCCTTCAGACCATTTGAAGTTTTCTGACTCCAACACTATTTCAGAGTTGTCAAACCCTTTATGTCCTGAATCTGCCAATCCCATCCCTTTAATGACTTATTGGGGCTTAGAGGCACAATAGGGGACTCCCTCAACCCTTACCTGCTTCAGGAATCCTCCAGGAGAAGCATCTAGCCTGTTCACGTGGCTTGGGAATGGAGATCTCCCCGATTAAAACCCATAGTGCTCGAAAGAAGATAGGACTGAATACTTCCTCTACCAATCTGCACACAACTTCAACTTCCGATACAGGGGCGCTTAGAGGCATGAAATCCCAAGCCAGGGAAAAATCATGATCCTCTTCTCTCTTAACATCAGAGGCGTGGGAGGGCCCCATAAAATGCCTTCTTTACGCAGACTCCTTGACATTAACAAGATTGACATAATTTTTCTCCAAGAAACATTGGTGGATGAAGAAAAGGCATGAAAATTTATTTTTTCTCTCTGTCCCTCCTGGATGGTTTGTTCTCTCAGCTCCATGGAGAAGTCAGAAGGAATTCTAGTTGCTTGGAATCCATACATCTTTGATCTGGAAGAATTTATGTGTGTAGGTGGAATCCTACTCACAGGTTATCATATTCCTGATAATAAAAAACTCTCGCTCATCAACTCATATGGGCCCTATTCGGAACACGGAGCTTTATGGAATCGTGTTCAAGCCAACTAACTGCTTAACTTAGATTCTCTCATTTTGGCGGGGGTTCTCAATTTTACCATAGAAACTGAGGAAATTTGGGGTGTTGTTGTGGCTATTGATCCCCTAGGAGGATTCTTCTCAAATCTCTTCACAAGAAAATCAACTAGTGGATATCTAGTCGGTCGAGCGGGTGCCCACATAGCACAATGGTAGACATGGGAGTCAAAGCATACAAAAACGCCTGGATAGAGTTTTTATCTCAGCAACACTTCTGACCGATACTGTTTGATATAGATCCTGGGTCACATTTCTGTTTGTATCGGACCATGCTCTGATTCTCTTCCAATTGGATTTTGACCACAACAAAATTGTTTTCCCTTACAAATTTAATGTAGTTCATTTGGGTGAAGATTCATTTCGTGATCTAGTGCGCTCCGTTTGGGTTTCTCCAGAGGTTACAAGTGAAGCTGGTGCTCAACACAGACTAGTTTCCAAACCTAGCTGTTTAAAATCACAAGTGAAGTTTTGGATCACAAAAGAGAAACAACAGGAAAACCGTAAATTGGTTTCTCTAGAAGCAGAGTTCGCTGAACTATTAAATTTAAGCCTCCGCACCGGTCCAAATTCTGATCTCGAAAACAAATTAAAATATTGTGAATCTGAGTGTAATAAACTTATGTTGGAGGATGAAGAACATTGGCGTATGAAAAAAAGGGCTATGTAGATAAAATATGGTGATAAAAACACAAAATATTTCCATAATTTTGCCAGCCATAGATGCAATAAAAAGCATATGTGGGAAATTCTAGATGATGAGGGTCAGTCACACCTCGGTCAAGAAGCCATTAAAAGGCAAGCAAAGCACCACTTCTCCTCCTTTTACAAAGCTATGGAACATAACACTATAGTTGATAAAGTTGACTTAGTAAGATTGTATCCCAACATATTTACGGAAGAAGACATTCACCTTTTAGAATCAGTTGTTACTAAAGAAGAAATCATTGAGGCACTTAATGGTATGACCAAAGAAAAAATTCTGGGTCCTGACGGGTGGACAATGGAGTTCTACATTTCGTTTTTTGAACTGGTTGCAAATGACCTCCTACTAGCCATTGAAGAATATCGTCTTAAGGGAGCGGTCATTAGATCACTTAATTCAACTTTTATTGCATTAATTCCTAAGGTGAATGGCCCATCCACCTTCGACAACTTTCAACTGATTTCTCTTTGTAACCTCAACTATAAAATTATTACTAAAATCCTTGCCTCTAGACTCCGTTTGATTCTTTCTCGTTCCCTTGCCAAGGAACAGTTTGGCTTCTTAAAAGGAAGACAAATCACAGATGCAATAGGAACAACTCAAGAGTGTCTTCATAGCATCAGAGAAAAAAGACTGCAGGATCTTATCCTTAAAATCGACTGTAAAAGAGCCTATGACACTATCAATTGGGATTTTCTCAGACTAGTATTGCTGCAAAGTGGTATTGGTATTCCGACAACCAATTGGATCATGGGTTGTATTACTTCTATGACTTTTGATGTTTTGATCAATGGTGAGTCATTGGATTTCTTTCATTGTGAAAGGGGTCTCAGGCAGGGCTTCTCTCTCTCACCTTTGTTATTTGTTTTGATTATGGAAGGCTTGAGCTTGGCTCTAAAGCACAAACAAGAGGAAGGACTTTTGACAGGTATCAAGGTTTCCAGATACATTCATATTTTGCATCTTTTATTTGCTGACGATATTTTAATCATGACTAAAGCATCCATAGAAGAATGGAAGGAGATCAACATTGTTTTGCAACTATTATGTAATGCAATGGGTCTCCATATTAATGCACATAAAACCACACTCCTGCAATTTGGAGCCAATCAACAGGTACTTGATGGCATTAAAGCACTATTCCATTTCCAAATCCAGGATCTGGAGAAAGGTTTTATGTATCTTGGATATTTTTTGAAGATGGGGCGGTAAAAGACAAAGGATTGGTTATGGCTCTTAGAAAAATATGAAAAGAGATTAAGACTCTGGTGCAACCAAGGGTTGTCCATTGGGGGTCATCTAGTCCTAATCAAAGCAATCATTGAGAGCCAACCAATGTATTATTTGGTATTATCAACCATTCTTGCCACAATTCTTCATAGAATCCGCCAACTCACTTACGAGTTTCTTTGGTCTGGCGGTAAAAAAAAAGAAAAATATCCATCTATGCAACTGGACTCTCATTGCCCGCCCTAAATCCCTTGGGGGGTGGGGACTGAGAAACATTCCTTATTTTGGCAGAGCACTGGCTACAAACATTCTCTGGAGGGATTTAATGCACGATGGCCTCTGGCATCGAGTTCTAAAATCAAAATATTTTCCAGCCTACTTAGTGGACAATTGGCTCTGTTTCTTTTTCTTTGATAGAGCCAAAGGATCACAGTCCTGGTTACACCTATTAAAATTTGCTCACATAATCCTCCATTGGATTGCCTAGAGACTTGGTTCGGGGCACAACATTATGGTGGGATGTGACTGCATTTTGGGCATGGGTGAATCTGCCATTTTATCGGAAGAACTTATCAGAATTATCAACCATCAAGGGATCCACCACCTCTATCAGGATGCTGAGAACAACCGAGCAGGCACATCTATATCTATTTGGTACTCTGGAGCGGCTTTAAACCTTTCGGGACAACATCTGATCTAATTTCAATTGTCGAGTTGATCTAATTAAGTACTTGGGAATTAGGCTGCTATTGTCTTTCTTGGTCTCATTTCCTTTTTTTCTATCAACATCTGACAGATTGGTATCTTGTTGATTTTTCAATGGTTTCCGACTACTAGAGCCTCCTTGATTTGCTCCTGAAAGGGGCACACATCTGCTAATTTTTTTTGTTTTTTGGGATCATTGTAAAGACTAGTTTATATTACTTTATTAATATAAAGTGAATTTTTTGTGAGGAAAAATCACTTGTAGCTTTTTATTAATATATAAAAACAAAAAAACATATGCTAAACTATTTACTAAGACACCATGTACAATGAGTGCTAATTTTAGAAAATAATGTGTTGATAATAAAGTGAGTAACCCAACACAATTTTTGTTTACTCTTTTTTGTGTTGAGATAAAGTTTTATTGTATCTAATTTGTTTTTTCTAACCATTTTTATTATTTAAAAATAGATCAAATTTTTATAGTAAAATTTTTATATTAAAAGTATATGAAATAAGGAAAATGGAGTGACTTACTATTTTATAATTTAGATAAAAATTATTTTAAATGAATCAAAACTTTTTATCAAAATTTTGATAAAGAAAAATTACAACTTTCTACAAAATTTTTATATAATAATGAAGTTTGTCTTCTTATTAATTTATTTTAGATAAAACTATAAAAAAAAAACCATGTTTTCATTCATGAATGCATACTAATTCATCACTTTTAGATATTAGATTAGATATCCTCTCTTGTGTGATGTTTTTAGGTCTTGGGCTATTAACACGACGTCCACTTCTTTGAGATGACTTTCGATCTTGGGCCATGAACATGTTTATTTATATTGGAGGAAGACAAACTCTTAGCTAATTAGAAATCGTTTTGGGTCTTACTCCAAAACCAAAAAATAATTTCAACATATATAGTATTCTCAACAAAGCTAATATCCCTTATGTTCATGGCTGATGCTACATCTACTACTTACGGTGAGATAAGGATCAGGATGATCGAATTGTATGATCAAGTTTTAGGACAAAGTGGTCAACATTACCATTTTTAGACTCTCCATATCTACACATGTCGATTTGCTGCGTTAAACCATAAATGGATATGCCAGTGTTCTGTCAATGTCAATGAGATATTTTTTGTTACGTAGACGACTGGAAAAAGTGCTCAATTATCTGAGAAGCATGGAGAAAGGGGAAGCACGTCATCCCTGGTGGGCTCATCAAATTAGATTCACAATCTAATTTGTGAATCTAATTTGATGAGCTCATCAGTGTCGAATGAGTTTTTTCTGCCTTGTATATGGTTTCATTTGTATACAGCCTGCGTGTTGTGTAGGGTTGTTTTTGTTTTTGTTTTGCCTCTGAGCAAGGGTGTTGGAGTAGTACTGTTATGGACACAACTTGATGTTGGCTTTGTAAACGAATTTATACTCTATATAAATTTGAGATAATTTTTTCTTGGAAAAAAAAAATCAAATTAGATTCACCAATGGAATTATTTTACACTTTCGCATGTCTTTGCCGATGTATCAATCTTTTAAGCAGCCAGGTGTACCACTCACAAATCCGTACGCACTCTCAACGCGGTTTTTTAAGCGGCCAGGTGTACTACGCATAAATCCTTAGGCAACAACGCGGTTTTTTAAGCGGCCAGGTGTACTACGCATAAATCCTTAGGCAACAACGCAGTTTCTGTCTCTATATATATGCTTCCCTACGGCTTACACTCTTATCGGCATCCGTTAGCATAGATATTCACTTGCAATAGTGTAGAAGCAGCTTTATGCGTCCCGAGTTCAAACCCTTTCACCATCACACTCCCTCGTTTTAAGGACTTCAAGCTTCGCAAGCACGTCCTGTGTTCGACACTGGAATACCCCAGCAACAACCCGACAAAGCTAAACCCTCTCAAAACCAAAATGGCCCCAACAGACGCGAAAACTGCTCACTGAAGTCGCGGCAGTTCAAGGGAATCCGAATGAGAAAATGGGGGAAATTGGGAAACCACAGGAGAATTCCAGTTGCCCTCTGAAGACACGACGATCTCATCCTCTGATTTGGAAGCGGAATGCGGCAGTGACGGCCAAGAGATTTCAGCATTTTGGGACTCTGTTCTTGAGGATCTGGACAATGACGAGTCTCTAACTTTACAGGATTTTCAACCCTTGGATGTGCCTATGGAGGATTTTGGGGTTCTATTCCAGATGACGGAAAACTGGGACCTTGGGGGATTTCAAAACTATTTTCCGCTGCTGGGAATTCTACCATGAAAATCCAGTAAAGCTTTATTCTTATTTGAGAAATTGGTGAGATTGGCGAATTCATGAGCCACTGTGGAGATTCTGCCATGAAAATCGAGTTAAGCTTTATACTTATTTGAGAAATTGGTGAAAATCGAGCATTTGAGAAATTGGTCAGACTGGCGAATTCATGAGTCATTTTGGAGATTTTGAAAATATTACAACACACCTTATTTATAGGATTTACACTAGGAAAAAACCTAAACAAAGGCACCCAAAAGCGGTTATAGATCCATGATGATCATTGACTACAAAAGCGGTTATAGATCTCATGATTATGTTACAGTCGACTACTAAGTTGGATTACCAGTCGATTTTCATTTGGCCTTCAATCGCATGACCACTTGTCGACTTCTTGTCGGTTGACTTATTCCACTTGTCGGTTGACTTATTCCACTTGTTGTCTTTTTCTGGTCGATCCACCTAGACCTTCGACTTGCTATTCAATCTACATCAACTCAACTTTCACAAAAAAATATAACAACCCAACATTGCTAATTATTGTTTTTTTAAGATTATAAGAATTTTAGACATATAGTGTTAAGAAGTATTGAATAATTTTGTTTAAAAATAACGCCAAACTCTATTTTGGATTGCAATACACCTTTATTTGGATTATTTAGAAACTAGATAACTTGTGAAACAATATTATTATGTAATCTCGTTGCTTCATCACTTGTAGCCTTTTATTAATATATATATTAAAAAACATATGCTAAACTATTTACTAAGACACCATCTACAATGAGTGTTAATTTTAGAAAATAGTGTGTTGATAATAAAGTGAGTAACCCAACACAATTTTTGTTTAATTTTTTTTTGTGTTGAGATAAATTTTTATTGTATCTAATTTGTTTTTTTTAACCATTTTAATTATTTAAAAATAGATCAAAATTTTTACTATAAAATTTTATAGTTAAAAGTATATGAAATAAGGAAAATTGAGTGACTTATTATTTTATAATTTACAATTTAGATAAATTTATTTTAAATGAATCAAAAATTTTGATCAAGAAAAATTATAACTTTCTACCAAATTCCAATTCTGATGAAGTTTGTTTTCTTATCAACTTATTTTAGATAAAATTATTTTAAAAATCATGTTTTTATCCATGAATGTACACTAATTCATCACCTTTAAATATTAGATTAGACATCCTCTCATGTGTGATGTTTTTAGGTCTTGGGCCATTAACATGATGTCCAGTCCTGTGAGATGACTTTAGGTCTTGGGCCATTAACATGTTTATTTATATTCGAGGAAGACAAACCCTTAGCTAATTATGTTATAGAGGTGGTGCACAGGCTTTAACCCAGCGACTAAATACTTCAGTCTTCGCCACATTTGGGTCCTGCTTCCGGGTCTTCCTCTTAACCTGTGGAACAAGTCGACTTTCAAGGCCATTGGTAACGTTCTTGGTCACTTCTTGAAAGTTGATGAACAGTGCCTTAACTCCCAGGAAAAATGAATGGACAGAGTCTTGGTTGAGATTGACATCCACGCAGGGTTAATGGAGGTTCTGGAACTTGAGTGGCGAGGTTAGGTTATGATCCAACACCTGGAGTATCTGGGGATTCCCTTCCGATGTTCGCATTGTCAGCAAACGGACCATCTCAGAAATGATTTTTCAAAGGGGACTAGCTATGGGAAGTCTGAGGACTTTTTGGATGATTCACTTGCTACTGCCTATATGAGTGAAGAGGAGGAAGTTGGCTTGACTACTACACCAGGAGATGTAGGAGAAATCCCTATTGACGATTCCACGGGAACGTCTATTGGTAAGATGAAATCGTACTGCCCTACTCTTTTTTCTAAGCTCTCACTCCGGGAAAGGGAATTTTTAGAAAACTCCACTGATCTGCATCTTGTGACCACCTATGCTCTCTCCACCTTCACCTCTGAACTTTCCTCTACTAGCCTTCAAGTCCCTGATATAGTAGAAACACCCTCTACCCCTTCTTGCACCATTCGACAACCTTCTCTATTGACATAAGCCTTTCATCCATATTCCCCCACAAATACTCCCCCTTTATCCAATGCCTCACAAGATACCATTGCACCTCTGGCAGTGAATGCTTCCCCGGAACCCTTCAACTCTGACTCGGATAATCCAAATCTTCTACCCACTTATTGGGATCTTGATGACCAACAAAAACCTTCATCCAACGTTCATAGGAATACCTCTTCCCTTCCTTCGGACCATTTGAAGTTTTCTGACTCCAACACTATTTCAGAGTTGTCAAACCCTTTCTGTCCTGAATCTGCCAATCCCATCCCTTTAACGACTTATTGGAGCTTAGAGGCACAACACGGGACTCCCTCAACCCTTACCTGCTTTAGGAATCCTCCAGGAGAAGAATCTAGCCTATTCACGTGGCTTGGGAATGGAGATATACCATTCTGACTACTTCCTCTACTTCCTCTACCAATCTGCACACAACTTCAACTTCCGATACAGGGGCGCTTAGAGGCATGAAAGCCCAAGCCAAGGAAAAATCATGATCCTCTTCTCTATTAACATCAGAGGCGTGGGAGGGCCCCATAAAATGCCTTCTTTACGCAAACTCTTTGACATTAACAAACTTGACATAATTTTTCTCCAAGAAACGCTGGTGGATGAAGAAAAGGCACGGAAATTTCTTTTTTCTCTCTGTCCCTCCTGGATGGTTTGTGCTCTTAGTTTCGTGGGGAAGTCAGAAGGAATTCTAGTTGCTTGGAATCCATACATCTTTGATTTGGAAGAATTTATGTGTGTAGGTGGAATCCTACTCACAGGTTATCATCTTCTTGATAATAAAAAACTCTCGCTCATCAACTCATACGGGCCCTATTCGGAACACATAGATTTCTGGAATCGTGTTCAAGCCAACTAACTTCTTAACTCAGATTCTCTCATTCTGGCAGGGGTTCTCAATTTTACCATAGGCACTGAGGAAATTTGGGGTCCTGCTGCGGCTATTGATCCCCTGGGAGGATTCTTCTCGGATCTCTTCACAAGAAAATCAACTAGTGGATATCTAGTCGACCGAGTGGGTGCCCACCTGGTGCAATGGTAGACACGGGATTCAAAGCATACAAAAACGCCTGGATAGATTTTTTATCTCAGCAACACTTATGAATGATACCGTTTAATATAGATCCTAGGTCACCTTTTCATTTGTCTTAGGCCATGCTCTGATTCTCTTCCAATTGGCTTTTAACCACAACAAAATTGTTTTTCCTTACAAGTTTAATGCAGCTCATTTGGGTGAAGAGTCATTTCGTGATCTAGTGCACTTTGTTTGGGTTTCTCCACAGGTTACAAGTGAATATGGTGCTCAACACAGACTGGTTGCCAAACTTAGTTGTTTAAAATCATAAGTGAAGTCTTGGATCACAAAAGAGAAACAACAGGAAAACGGTAAATTGGTTTCTCTAGAAGCAGAGTTCGTTGAACTATTAAATTTAAGCCTCCGCACCGGTCCAAATTCTGATCTGGAAAACAAATTAAAATATTGTGAATATGAGCGTAATAAACTTATGTTGGAGGATGAAGAACGTTGACGTATGAAAAGAAGGGCTACGTGGATAAAATCTAGTGATAAAAACACAAAATATTTCCATAATTTTGCCAGCAATAGACACAATAAAAAGCATCTGTGGGAAATTCTAGATGATGAGGGTCAGTCACACCTCGGTCAAGAAGCCATTAAAAGGCAAGAAAAGCACCACTTCTGCTCCTTTTACAAATCTCTGGAACATAACACTATAGTTGATCAAGTTGACTTAGTAAGATTGTATCCCAACATATTTACAGCATAAGACATTCACCTTTTAGAATCAGTTGTTACTAAAGAAGAAATCATTGAGGCACTTAATGGTATGACCAAAGAAAAAAGTATGGGTCCTGACGGGTGGACAGTGGAGTTCTACATTTCGTTTTTTGAACTAGTTGCAAATGACCTCCTACTAGCCATTGAAGAATCTCGTCTTAAGGGAGCGGTCATTAGATCACTTAATTCAACTTTTATTGCATTAATTCCTAAGGTGAATGGCCCATCCACCTTCGGTGACTTTCAACCGATTTCTCTTTGTAACCTCAACTATAAAATTATTACTAAAATCCTTGCCTCTAGACTCCGTCTGATTCTTTCTTGTTCCCTTGCCGAGGAACAATTTGGCTTCTTAAAAGGAAGACAAATCACAGATGCAATAGGAACAACTCAAGAGTGTCTTCATAGCATTGGAGAAAAAAGACTGCAGGATCTTATCCTTAAAATCGACTTTAAAAGAGCCTATGACACTATCAATTGGGATTTTCTCAGACTAGTATTGTTACAGAGTGGTATTGGTATTCCGACAACCAACTGGATCATGGGTTGTATTACTTCTGTGACTTTTGATGTTTTGATCAATGGTGAGCCATCAGATTTCTTTCACTCTGAAAGGGGTCTCAGGCAGGGCTGCCCTCTCTCGCCTTTGTTATTTGTTTTGATTATGGAAGGCTTGAGCTTGGCTCTAAAGCACAAACAAGAGGAAGGACTTCTGACAGGTATCAAGGTTTCTAGATACATTCATATTTTGCATCTTTTATTTGCTAACGATATTTTAATCATGACTAAAGCATCCATAGAAGAATGGAAGGAGATTAGCATTGTTTTGCAGCTATTCTATAATGCAATGGGTCTCCATATTAATGCACATAAAACCACACTCTTGCAATTTGGAGCCAATCAACAGGTACTTGATGGAATTAAAGCACTATTCCATTTCCAAATCCAGGATCTGGAGAAAGGTTTTATGTATCTTGGATATTTTTTGAAGATGGGGCGGTAAAAGACAGAGGATTGGTTATGGCTCTTAGAAAAATATGAAAAGAGATTAAGACTCTAGTGCAACCGAGGGTTGTCCATTGGGGGTCATCTAGTCCTGATCAAAGCAATCATCGAGAGCCAACCAATGTATTGGTTGGCATTATCAACCATTCCTGCCACAATTCTTCATAGAACCCGCCAACTCACTTACGGGTTTCTTTGGTCTGGCGGTAAAAAAAAGAAAAATATCCATCTATGCAATTGGACTCTCATTGCTCGCCCTAAATCCCTTGGGGGGTGGGGACTGAGAAACATCCCTTGTTTTGGTAGAGCTCTAGTGGCAAACATTCTCTGGAGGGATTTAATGCACGATGGCCTTTGGCATCGAGTTCTAAAATCAAAATATTTTCCAGCCTGCTCAGTGGACAATTGGCTCTGTTTCTTTTGCTCCGATAGAGCCAAAGGATCATAGTCCTAGTTACACCTATTAAAATCTACTCACATAATCCTCCATTAGATTGCTTGGAGACCTGGCTCGAGGCACAACATTATGGTGGGATGTGACTGCATTTTGGGCATGGGTGAATCTTCCATTTTATCGGAAGAACTTATTAGAATTATCAACCGTCAAGGGATCCACCACCTCTATTAGGCTACTAAGAACAACTGAGCAAGCACATCTACATCTATTTGGTACTCTGGAGTGGCTTTAAACCTTTCGGGACAACATCTGATCAAATGGGAATTATTTAGACTCGGCCTCATCAACTCAGGCATCCAGTTACATGATTTGCCAGATGCATTAATCTGGACAGGTGGAGATCAGACTAGCATTACCTCGGTAAAAAAAAATTATCTGGCAGTGGAAAAAAAGAAATGGACACATACAATCAGCGGTTGGAAAAAGGCTCTTTGGTCTCGGGCCTGTCCATTAAAAGTCAAAATCTTCATTTGGTTGGCAGTTTCAAATAGAATCCTCACTTGGGAGGTTCTCCAGCGCAGAGGTTTCATAGGACCAGGCTATTGTATTCTTTGCAAAACCAACTGCAAGACGACAAACCACCTGCTAGTTGACTATGATTTCATTGCGGCGATATGGAACATAATTCAACTTATTCTTTATCCTCGGCTTACTTGGTCGGGTACTAGTCTTGAGGAGTGCTTCAATTCCTGGCACAAACAAATTAAAACACTTACAAACTTACCAACTTTCATCTGCTGGTTTGTGTGGCAGGAAAGAAACTCAATGATATTTGATGATCAACAACCTTCCCTTCAACGGGTAGTCTATCGTGTTACAGCTACACTGTAGGAATATAAAGAGATTATGAGAAACATAAATCATAAAAAGGGACATTTCAGCCACAACTGGAGTGGACCGACTGGCTGGTTTGATGGTGCAGCGGAGTCTTCGGGCCTGAACAATGGTGCAAGTGGCATTATAAAGTTGAATGGTCATTGCAGTTACAAATGGTACATCAACTATGGCCAAGGGACAAATAATAGAGAGCAATTGTTGGGAGTCTGGGCACTTCTCACTCTTGCCTCCTGACTATCCATTTATTCTATCCTAGTACAGGGTGACTCCAAGATCATCATTGATTGGTAAAAGGAGAAGCGTCGCCTCCAAGTGGTCAAATTAGAATGCTGGAAACTCATAATCAAAAATCTTATTGGCCTCTTCCAACCTATCTCCTTTACTCATGTCTATAGAGAAGACAATGAAGTCATGGACAGACTTTCTAAGCAGGCTCTTCTAAAAGATCCTGAAAAAATCTACTACTTTCAATGCATTGAGGATCATGAGGGCCCTCTTTGTACACTTGAAATATATTAGATTTTTTGATCTTTGCTTATTTTCAGTTGTTGAGTTGATCTAATTCAATACCTGGGAATTAGGCTACTATTGTCCTTCTTGGTCTCATTTTCTTTTTTTCTATCAACATCTGACAGATTGGTATCTTGTTGATTTTTTGATGGCTTCCGACTACTAGATCCTCCTTGATTTGCTCCTAAAAGGGGCACACATCTGCTGATTTTTTTTTGTTTTTTGGGATCATTGTAAAGACCAGTTTATATATATTTTTTTAAATAAAAAAGGTGGAACCTATTATATTAGCAAAAAGGAGTATACAGTGACTGTTGATGACGCCAGTTGTCCTGCCTGAACAGGAAACCAGGACAGCTGGGTCTCCTGTGCCAGGTGCAACCCTGTTGCCAAAATATACATGTGAATGCCCTGCCCGAAGGAAACCAGGGCTATTATGCTAATAAGTTTCAAAAAAGAAGCCATAACTAGACATAAAGAAACTGAGCGCTCTAACTAAGCTGAGACAACAGAGGTACTTCTAACTAGAAACTTCGGGGAATCTATTTGCTCGTGCTCGGCCGTTCGTTCCTCTTCTGATGCCAGCCTGCTGGAAGTGAGTACGCATGTGCGCACGTCGGACACTGCCGCTTCGGAAGGTTCTTGGAGTGGGCTGCAAAGAGCATGTCCAGCCTTTGGTCCATCCTGGCGAGGCGAAAAGCTTGGTCGTCCATCAGATTCTGGAGCTCGAAGATGAGTGGGAGGTGCCATAATGCAGAGAAGGAAGGTTGTTCCAACCCTCCGCTGTCGTCGGAGGCTCGTGTGCTGGAGTCCCCCGCTGCTCGGGTCGGAAGTCCTACTGGCTCTGCCATCCCTGTGGTGTCGTCGGGAGGGGTTTCCTCCTCCACAATGCAGGGTGGGAAGAGGTCCTCCATGCTGTCAGCATTGGGGTTCCATAGGGCGTCTCCGGGCGGTAGCTTTCTTTCCTCTACGCATGCAATTGAGGGGTGGCTCTGCATAGCCTCCTCCAGACTAATTTCCGCTACAATCGCCATGGGAGGCGTCCATGGTCATCTTTTGCGTCAGGTGGACGCTAAGGCAAGTGCTCGTTCAAAATTTCGTATGCGCTTGCGCCGGGATTCAGCCCTGTACCAGGCGGCCCCTCTGCACGATTTCCCCCTGAGTCTGGGCATGGTGGATACCCTGGAAGGGGTCCGAGTTCCTATCAGATTTGCCTCTCCTCTCCCAGACTTTGGCGGAGGTTGGAATTGCTGCTCGGACAGAGTGAACACTGCGAGGGGCCAACGCATCTCTTCCCAATTCATCACCGTGATTAAACGCCAAGCTGCCATGACCTCCAAGGCCATTAAGGCTGGGTGGTGAGTGCTCTGTCGATGGGTACATCTCCCTCGTGCGAGAGGGCTCATCAACTAGAGGTGGCTGGTGCAGGCCATTGTCTAATTAATAATCGAAGGGTGCTCGTCGGTTGATGCAATAAATGGGCGTCCCAGCGACCGCCCGCGTGTCCGCTGATGCTCTCGTGTCACCCCATCCGGGGGGAGTAGATCCCTGTTAGCTAAGTCTTGGCACCTTGTGAAGATGTCTGAGCATTCTGGGGCGTGGTCCACCCAGCAGGAGTATTCAACTTCCCTTTCGACTGCTTCGTTTGCTAGGCAATCTGCTACTCGATTTACATCTCGCTTCACGTGGGAAGGTAATATGCTGAGAGTGGGTGTGAGGAGGCATTTGAAGTCTTCTAGCATTCCTGAGAGTCGCCAGCTTGGTGAGATCTTTGAAGGTGGACTCCCGTTTAGAATCTTGGTGATTAGATGAATGATGACCTGTGAGTCTCCTTCCAGGACTATATTGCGGTGGTCTTTTTCCATTGTTGCCTGCAGACCTCTCAATAAGCCTGTTAACTCTGCAACATTATTTGTCGTTTCCCCTAGGAAGCCTGCTAACAACCCCAGGATCCTTCCTTCTGAATCTCTGATCACTGCTCCCCATCCTGTTGTTCCCGGGTTGCCTTTGGCTGCTCCATCAAAGTTGATTTTGATGAAGTGGCCATANGGGGGGGGTTGTTGATCCTTGGGGCTGAGTGATTGAAGGGGAGGGGCTGCCAATGTTGGAGGATACATTGCTCTTCGGGGGTGCACTTTAGGTCCTCCTTTGTCCAGGGGTTGCACCTGATTGTTTCCTTGATTAGCGAGCTGATTGTCTCCCATGTGGCCTCTGGCGAGGAGGCCTGCGAGTGGAAAATTCTTCTGTTTCTTTCCTTCCATAGCTGCCAGAGGATAAATCCTGGTAAACGCTGCTAGATATGATTTAGGAGCATGCTTTTGTAGGAGATGCGGTCCCAGTGTTCTATTGTATCATTGACACTGTTGCGGTGTTGCCCAGACTTGCGCATGATTTGCGCACTTTGATCCCAAACGCTCTGGTTGTAGCGGCATCCATTGAAGAGATGTTCTTTGGTTTCTTCTTGTTGATGGAAAATCACACAGAGGGAGGGTCTGATGAAGCCTCGTCTCCTGAGATTGTCCCAAGTTAGAGCCCTGTTGTGCACTACTAGCCATAGGAAGGTGGAAACTTTAGGCCAGAGAGCAGAGTCCCAGACTTTGTTCCAAATGGGCTCTTTATCTTCGCCTTAAGGGTGGCTGTAGATGGCGTAGGCTTCCTTTATCGTGAAGGTCCCAACTGTGGAGTATCCCCATCTCAAGATGTCCGACCCTTCTCTTGCTGGAATTTTCCGTCGTTTGGCTCGGGTGTGCCAGCTCCCTAGGCTGAGATTTTCAGGGACTCCAAGGTCTTGGTGAGATACTTTCCATTGACGCCAGTGTAGGTGCTTCCCTTGAGGTTTCCATAGATCCTTGACCTTTAAGGAGGCTTGCGGGTCAATGGCTTCTCTAAGGGTGGCTAGATATTCTATTCCATTCAGTGGTTTGAATTGCTGCCAGGAGTCGTGCCAAAGCATGGCACTCTCTCCATCTCTGACCTCCCAGAAGGCATGGTTCTGAATTAGGGTGCGATTTTGCCAAGAGGTATTCCAGATGTTGGACCCTTGAATTCTAGTGTTGTGCCTGATCAGTTGATTGGCAGGCGTTAGTGGGGCATATTTGTGCCTCCATATGCGTGCCTAGGCCGTTGTAGGGGCTTTCAGCCAACACCACCAGATTTTAGCTCCCATAACTTGAATAAGTTTCCCTGGATCCCGAAGGCCTAATCCTCCTTGACTTTTTGGCATGCAGGTTTTGTCCCAGCTCACCAGGGCCCACTTCTTGTTTGGTTGGTGACCGTGCCAGAGGAAGTTGTGCTGCAGGTTTTTGATGGCTTTTATAACATGATTTGGAGCTGTTGGGACCGTGAAGAGATAGGTGGGGAGGGCCTGGAAGACTGACTTTAGGAGGACGAGCCGGGAGGCAATGTTGAGGGGTCTGAAAGTCCAATTGCTTAGTCTGTTGGAAATGGAAAGGAGAAGGCTATCCCAGGAGATGGATCTGGCAGCAACGCCCGTGAGGGGGACGCCTAGGTAGTTGGACGGAAGGGAGCTCCTTGGTATACCTAGGAGTCTGGAGATATGGGCTTGAACAGGGGCAGGAGTATTGAAAAAGTAGAGTTTGGACTTATCCAGGTTTAGAGACATGCCGGAGGCTTCCGTGAAGTCGGAGAGGATGGAGTTGAGTGTAATGGCTTCCCGTGCCGAGGGGGAGTTGAGAAGGAGCGTGTCATCTACGAATTGGATGTGGGAGAGGGCTGGATGAAGATTGTGGAGAAGTAGACCTTTGAGGGAGCCATCTGAGAGTGCCACCATGATGGATCTGCCTAGGCCTTCCACCATGAGCACGAACATGAAGGGTGAGAGGGTATCTCCCTGACGGATGCCACGAGAAGGTGAGAAGGGCCTGGATGGAACTCCATTGACTAGGATGGAGAAGAAGGTGGAGGAGATGAGATTGAGGATCCACTTGACCTAGCCCTGATCGAAGACAAAGGAGTCAAGGATGGCTTTGAGATATTGCCAACTGGCTCTGTCAAAAGCTTTGGAGAGGTCCAGTTTTATTAACATACCTGGGGTTTTGTAAGTTTTAAGAGAGTGGATGACTTCATGCGCCAAAATGACGTTGTCCATAATTTACCTTCCTTCTACATACCTGGCCTGTTCCTTGGAGATGACGTGCGTCAGGATGGGTTTCAGCCTGTTGGCTATAACCTTCGTGATGATTTTGTAGACAACATTGCAGAGGGCTATGGGTTTGAAGTGCTTGGGATTGGTGACTCGCTCTTCTTTTGGAATGAGGGTAAGGAAGGTCGCGTTTAGAGCCCGAAGAACCATGCCAGAAGCTCTCGATTCCTCTACCACTTCCCATACGTCTCTTCTTATCAGATCCCAGCAATGATGGAAGAAGTTTGTAGTGAACCCATCCGGTCCCGGGGCCTTGCCTGGGAGCATGTCTTTTGCTGCCTGGTCCACTTCCTCCTGGGTGATGGGCCTAGTGAGGGCGGCATTTTGCTCCGAGGTTACTAAAGTCGGTATGTGTCTAGTGACTTTTTGTATGGCTTCTGTTCTATCCTCCCGGGTTTCTGTTAGGAGGTCCCGATAGAAATTGATTATCTCTGTTTCTATTTTGGAGTGCTCTCTGACTATATTGCCTTGGCCATCTTCTAAGTGGGTGATCCTGTTGACATGTCGTCGGTGCATCACTGTCCTGTGAAAGAATTTGGTGTTCCGCTCCCCTTCCTTGAGCCACTGTACTCGAGATTTTTGTTTCCAGAGAATCTCCTCCTGCTTTCTTCTTTCTTCTAGTTTCCCTCGGAGCATCTCTTCCTCTTTCATTAGGTCGACGGTTCTGGACCCAAAGATAAAGGTTTTCTGGATCGCCTCTAACTGGATTTCTATGTCGCGAATACTGTGGAAAATGTCTCCGAAACAGTTCTTGTTCCATTGCTTCAGCAGCAGCTTGAAGTTCTTGAGTTTTTGCTGAAATTTGTACATGCTCAAACCATGATCTATTTCTGCCTGCGCCCACCAGTCTTTGGCTAGGTGTTGGAAGTCTGGGTGAAGAAGCCAGAATTTCTCAAAGCAAAAGGGCTTAAATTTGGGTGTGTTTTCAATGTTCATGCTAAGGACTAGTGGCCAGTGATCTGAGCCAGCTCTTGGTAGGATGAGGCTTTCCAGCTGGGAGCTTGACTCCATTAGTTCCTTGGAGACCAGGAAGCGGTCCAGTCGGCAGGCTATGTGTTGGGCACCTGATCTGCGATTCGACCACGTGAAGGTGCCATTGCTATTTTCTATATCTACTAACTTAAGATGATCAATGAGAGTTTTGAACTTACCACTGTCTTGCTCCAGCTTTTTGGTACCTCCTATTTTTTCCTCTAGCGAAAGGATCATGTTGAAGTCTCCTCCTAGGATCCAGTTGTGTGTGGTCACCAGGGTTCTGATGAGTTCCAGCCTCTGCATGAGTTGGTCTTTATCTTGCTGACTATGGGGGCCATAAACATTCGTAATGTCCCCCTCCTGGTTTGAGCCGATGATCTTGAAGTGCACCGTTATTGTACCCACTGTTGAAAAAGGGTTTTGGATGCTAATGCTGGCAGGGTTCCAGAGGATGGCCAGCCCTCCTGAGGCGCCTGCAGAGTTTGTTGATATGAAGTTACAATCTCGCCATATTCGCTGGAAGATGGTTTCAGCTTCTGCTCCTGCACATTTGGTTTCCTGTAATAATAGCATATCTGGATTCTCAGCTTTTATACACTCTCGGAGGGTCCTTTGTTTGGACCTGCCATTGAGTCCTCTAATGTTCCAGGTGAGGATTTTCATCATTGGGTTGGTGTCGGGGTTTGGAGGTAAACCTCCGAGATCTTGTGGATCTGTCCAGAGTTTATCATGAGGTTGTCTGCCTCCCTGATCAGTTGTTGCACTGTTTTGTGGCCTCTTCTCTTGTTTTCCCGAAGGATTTTCTTCGAGCCGGAGTGCGAATCCGTGGCTATGCCCAACCGTGCTGTGGATCCCGCGGAGGAGTTGAGAAATACTTTGTGCACCTTACGCAATTGTTCTTCGAGAAGGGTTTGCAGGTCTTTTTGATTCAGGGCCTCTTCTAGCTTTTCTAGGTCTATGCCAGCGAGATCTCTTTCGTCCAGCTGCATTGGGGTATCCCCATCTCCTTCTCCCCTGTCCTCCGTGTGTGCTTCCTGGCTTTGGGGCGGGGGGGTTGGAATTGATGGATTTTCCTGTGATTGCTGCGGATTTGTGTGCGGATCTTGGATTTCCTCCTCCTCTGGCAGGTGATTCAGGATCTCGTAGGAGTTTCTTGTTGCGATATTTTTCTTCTGCCCTTGGGTTTGTCTCCTTGGTGGGTTTCGATTCTTGGACGCTACTGTAGTGAATCCATCCTTTTGTGCTGGCTTGCTTGCTTTGGCGACTGTTTTGATGAGTGGGCAGTCTCTGAAGAGGTGCCCGTGCTCGTGACATCTCCTGCAGCGAAAGGGAATGTGCTCATAGTCCAAGGTTTGCTGCCAGTCCTCGTCTTGGTATTCCAGAGTTACTGAGCCGGGAAGTGCTTTGGAGATATTCATATAGACGCAGATCCTAGCATAGGAGGTGTATTTTCTTTGTCTGGTGGCCTCTGATGCTCTTACATACTGCCCTAGGGTATTCCCTATGCCCATTAGAATCTCCTCCAACCAGAACTCTTGCGGTAAAGAGTATAAGCGGATCCACACTGGGGCATGGTGAAGTCTTCTTTGTCAGGGCTGAATCTTTCAGTCCAAAAACGTAGGAATAGCCCAGCTGAGTTGAAAAAGTATGGCCCATTTTCGAATATCCTATCTTTATCCTCTAGGTTGTACAGGATGATTGTAAAAAAGCCCTTGGAGTTGAGTTGGACTTCGTAGTCCCCTTTGGGGTTCCACCAGTGTTTAATCCATTTATGAAGATCTCGTTCTGTAGGCCAGAGTCCCAAGAACTTTCCTATGAGAGCATGTTCTTTCATAAACTCTGTGTGTTCTCCTACCCTGGTAGAGCTAATAAGATATCTTGGTGCTTTTTCCAGTTGCGGTATGCATTTACCTGGTTCCCATCCTCGGTGTGGCTTTGCCTGGGAGGTTCCAGCTTCAGCGTCTGTGTCCATTTCCTTCCTGAGGCCGTGTTCTCTGGCCAGGAGTTGTTCGCGTACTTGTTGGGGTGGCTCGAAAGCTGGTCGCTTCGCACGATTGTCGGATCGGTCGTTGGCAGTGATATTGCTGTATGAGGGGGGTTGCCCCCC
>ML781056.1:251737-270782 GCA_009831015.1 Picea engelmannii
TCCACTAGAATGGGAAAGGGGTGTGAAGCTTAAAGGGAATATTTTAATAATAATTCCAAAAGTATATTTATGGGATATGTATTTATCCTAAGTTCCTAAGGAATGGGAGTGGGTCACCAAGTGGAACTAAGTTAGCTATTAAGGTGACAAGTGTCCAATTATAATCATGCAAATATATTGTTGGGCCTTAGTGTAGTTCAGGGGAATTCACTCATATAGGCTATAGTTAGTAGTTAAGGGGAGGGCGATAGCTCACAATCTTTTCATCAGTCAAAGAGAAAACTGAAAACAAGAAACGTTTTCTCCCGACTCTTACCCATAGGAGGAAGTTTTAGGGGCCAGGCTGTAGTTAAGGAAGACTTTAACTAAATGCTTTTCAGTCAAAGAGAAAGCTGCAGATCAGGTTCGAGAAGAAGCGACACATCTACAAATATTGAAAACCACCTCAATGGCCTTTCTAGCATGTATTTTTCACTGCTTACCTAAAAGCACACTACCGCCCCGAGCTACATACCTATCAGTTCCATTCGCATGTGATCTTTAACCCATTGATCTATAGCTGGTATCTCTTCCATTTAACCATAGCCCGTAGCTTTCCTTCCAGGTCGATAAGTAGCAACAATAAAGGTAGCATAGCGTAGGTCGTCTAATAAGGTTACAACACCATAGACAAAGTAAAGTAGGTAGAACACATTGGTGGGCCATGAGAGTAGATAGCCGAAGCTGAGCCGGGATCATCCTTCTCTGTTTGTAAACACCTTCATCATGTAGACAAAATTTCCTCTAGAAGGAATCTATATCTGGTTGTAACTTGTTGTCATCACATAACCCTGTTCTTGGGAAGGCCCGTGTTTGTCAAAGAAATGGGTTGTCAGGCCCACATAGATTCTCTCTAGGTGAGAGAACTGCTGGGAATTGCCCTCCCAAGGTGCCTAGTTGAAGCTACATGGACCTAATATTTCTTGTCCGACCTGTTGTTGAATCCATGGAAGGGAAGTGGGGTAGCAGAAGGAGTCTTGAGCAGAGAAGGGGCACACTTCTTGGGGTGGGAAAAGAATGTGGGGAATGAGGGACTATAGTCTATTTGCTAGGGTTGGCACCTTTTTTCAGAGTTTTTTTTACTGTGGATAAACCTTAGCTTGGCTTAGGAATCCTTTTCCCAGGTGGAGTTTTAACCCCAGGTCGGGGGTGACTTGCTACTGAGATTTTTTGAGAAACAAAGTCTATGGCTGGGAGGAATGTTTGAGGTATGTGCGTAGTTCATGGATTACAACAAAAGATAAATGTCTTCTTATGTGTATTATTCTTTGAGTAATGTGCATATACATGTTAAATATATTATGTGATACAATTGTGTGTGTGTGTGTGTGTGTGTGTGTGTGGATTATATATGTTGTAGAACTGCATGTTTGTTGCATATGCAGAGCATGGGTCATGACGATTTATATGTTTTATATACGGTTTAACATGTGAATACTTATGCTATTGTTTTTTATGGAATTGATACATAGTTATTTTGGGTTGTGCATATATTGTTAGTTATACATAACTGTTGTAGATGTAGAACATGGTAGTTATTAAGGGTTTCTTGTTAGATAATTCTATGGTAACAATTATGGAATTATGAGGCAAGGATTGAATCATCGTGCGAGCAAAGTGGTGTTAGTCTGTGCACGTGAATGGGATAAATCCCACGTGTGACATAAGAATGGTTGTGTGCATAGTTGTATTATGAGTTATTTCCATTGTTATAGTCGCTATCTTGTTAATTAGTAACTTCAATAGTAATCGTATGGGTGTTAGCGCGAAGCTAGAAATGTCGTGCATGCAGTCGACACAAAGATGGTTGAGTGCACAGATTTTCTAAGACAATTGTTGTGCACAGTACGAGTTTGGTTGCGTGCACTAGGAAAACGTAGTGGTGTGTAGCACAAGGCTAGTCATGCGCGCTGTTTGTTTCAACGAGTTGCTTCCGTAAAAGAAATAATCGATATCAAAGCTTTATATAGTGAAGTTGCAGTGGTGGAGACTTTACAATTTGGTAACGGGACTCAGCTAGGAGGCTGGATACATCACAACGTGGTATCAGAGTTCAAATTTTGATGTGACATGGCCTTTGTGTAGAGATGGGGATGTTACAAGGTGGTATCAGAGCTCTCGGTTCAACACTAGACTTGTATGGGCCAAACATCCACATGAAGTTGGCGAGGCATGCAATTTTATGATGGTTGCGGGGTCACAAGCTAAAAATATGGAAAAGTCAGTTGAGTGAATAAAGGACTCGTGTGCGCTAAGTATTGGTGCGAAGTATGTGCGTACTAAATTTTGGCACTGCACAGTGTTGGACTTATGGTGCACACAAGATATCAATGCGTGGAGTGTACACACTGAATATTGGAATTGTGGGGTATAGAACTGGTGGAGCACACGTAATATGGGAGTGTACTACATGCGCGATGAATATGGACACCATGCATAATTGATGGGTGCATACATAATAATAGTGTGCAGGGCATGCACATTGAAAATTGGTGATGCACAGTGAGTGCGCATTGAATATGAACATTGCACAAAGCATAATTAATGGTGCACAATGCGTGTGAGTGGAATATTGGTGCCTTTGTGGGGAAGGATCATAGATGCACATTGAGTATTGGGGGTGAGAGCATGCATGGTGAATGTTGGCATGATGCAGAGAAACACTATAATTTGTGTGGAATATTGGTGCGCGACAAAAAAGTTGTGTGCACTAGATAATGATGCGTGGAACCAAAAAGTTGAGCATGATAAATATTAGTGCCCAGTAAAAAAGTTGTGCACACTGAATACTAGTGCACTGTAAGTGCACTTGGTATTGCATGCACATAGTATGCGCCTATGATGGATATGGGTGTATAACACAGAATTGGTATACACATGATCTTTGAAAGAATAAAAGGAGAGAAAAGAGGAGGAAAAGTCATGGACAAAGGAGTCCAAATATTTGACCAGAATTTTGAATTACGCTGTTAAATTCATTAGGAATTAGAAGAAAGGATTCCAATACACTTATGGAACAAAATGTGCATAGTATTTATGGTTTTCATAAATTATTTAGTCTAACAAATCTTGCTTCCTGCACATTTTGTAGAGTTAACAACAATTGATCAGTACACGATCAACACATAGATTGGAAGCATGGAAGATACACAAAGAACCTACAACCATGAAGATGAGGTCAGAAGGATGTATGCCAATATAGGTGATGAGGGTATAGATTCAAATGGACATGGAGAAGCCAAGGAAGAAAGCATGAATTTGGTGAAGACCATAAAATGTTTGCAAAATGACATCCAAAGTTATAAAGTTGATAATCATAGGATTATGAAATCCAAGGAGGAACAAGATGGTTTCAACATCAAGTTTCTACAAATCTTGGACATAATTGAGAAAAAGATGGATAAGGAGACCGAGTCAATCAAATCAAGGAGAAATAGGTCTCATGATGAGAGAAGAAAAACAAGAAGTGTTGACAGGCATCACCATCACTCTCCAAGATATTCATCTGGGAGAGCGTGCAATAGTTCAAGCCCATCTCCTGTCAAGAAGCATAAGAGGAGGTTTGGGGTGGATGAGATACAAGGAGAAATAAATAAGATTAAGCCTCCTACTTTTGATGGTGAGCACAAGAAGGATGAGGATGTGGAGACTTGGTTGCTAGGAATGAGAAAGTGCTTTCAGTTACATAATTACTCTTCACAGGCAGAAGGAAGAATTTCCATATACCAGCTCAAGGGAAAAACATCAATGTGGTGGGACCAGATTGTGCAAGTACAACACATTGATGAGAGAAAGGTTACTTGGAGGGAGTTCAAGAGGTATTTTCAAAAGAAATACTTAACCAAACGTTACCATGATAGGAAAATGAAGGAGTTCTTTGAACTAAAGCTTGAAAGTATGACCATAGATGAGTATGAGAGGATATTTTTAGAGCTATCGAAGTATGTTTCTTTCATCAAGTATGAATAGGTTAATATTCAAAGTTACTTGAATGGAATGAGAACAAAAGAATATTTGAATATTATACCCTTTGGATCATATGATTTCCTAATTGGTATGGATTGGTTGGACATGCATCATATTGTCCTAGATTGTTACAATAAAGCATTTACTTGCTTGGATGAGAAAGGGAACTTGAGAAAAATTTAGGGTATTCCCAGGGCAGTAACTATCATGGAAGTTTCAGCCTTGTAGCTAAAGAAAAGATTCAGGAAAGGATGCCAGCTATTTGTAGTGCATAGGGAGGAGGCACCCAAGGATAAAGTGTCAAATATTGAATATTATGCAGTCCCAAAGGAGTTTGAAGATGTATTTAGAGAAATACTGGGGTTTCCACCCAAGATAGATATTGATTTCTCTATAAATCTAATGCCTGAAGAAGCCCCAATATCCAAGACTTCTTATAGGATGAGTATACCAGAACTAAAAGAATTGCAAATGAAACTTGAAGAACTTATGAAGAAGGGATATGTATTCCCAAGTGTGTCATCTTGGGGTGCCCCAATATTATTTGTGAAGAAAGAGGATGGACTGTTGAGACTTTGCATTGACTTCAAGAAGCTAAATAAGGTAACAGTGAAGAACAAGTATCCTTTGCCAATGATAGATGACCTCTTTGATCAGTTGAAGGATGCAAAAATATTCTCTAAGATTGAACTTAGATCATGCTATCATCAGGTAAGACCTAAAGAGGAATACATCAACAAGACAACCTCCAGGATGAGGTATGACAATTATGAGTTTACAATAGTGCCATTTGGGTTGTCAAATGCATCAACTGTCTTCATGTGTTTAATGAATGGTATTTTCAGAGAATACTTAGATAAGATTGTCATTGTATTTTTAGATGACATAATTATTTACTCAAAGTCTGAAGAAGAACATGAGCAACACTTGAGGATGGTGTTGCAATTATTGAGAGAACATCAGTTATATGCAAAGTTGAGCAAGTGCTCATTCTACCAGAGGCAGATTCATTACTTGGGTCATATCATTTCAAAGGAAGGGATAACAATGGACCCAGAGATGATAAAATCCATTGAAGGATGGACAAAACCAAGGAATGTCACATAGGTGAGATCTTTCATGCTACTTTCAGGGTACTACAAAAGGTTTATTGAAGGATTCTCAAATATTGCACACCCAATGCCATCCTTGCAAAATAAAGGTGTGAGATTTGAGTGGACTTTTGATTGTAAAAGGAGTTTCCAACACTTGAAGAGTTTGTTGACAAATGCGCCAATTTTTAGAATTGATGATCCTAATGAAGACTTCGTTGTGTGCATTGATGCATGTAAGCAAGGGCTCAGTGGATTCCTTAGTCAGAATGGGCATGTGGTGTGCTACAAATCAAGGAAATTAAAAGAGCATCAAAGGCACTATGCTACTCATGATTTGGAATTGAAAGGCATAGTGTATGCCTTGAAAATGTGGAGGCACTACCTCATGGGAAGAATATTTGAGTTAATTATAGACCACAATGGTATGAAATAATTGTTTGGACAACCAACTTTAAGTGCTAGGAAAAGCAAGGGGTTAGAATTCCTCAATGAAGATTAATTTGATATAAAGTATATCAAGGGTAAAGAGAACAAGGTGGCTGATGCACTCAGAAGGAGAGTGCATGAGATGCATGCTACATCCATTAGCACGTAAAAATCGGATTTGAAAGATGAAATGTTAGAGACTGCAAAATTAGGTCAACACTATGTGGAAATAAAGGCAAAGCTACAACAAGGTAATTTGCAGCATAAAATTGAAGATTTTGAGTTAAAAGAGGATGAAATCCTCATGTATAGGGGTAGAGTTTATGTACCAGATTCTCAGGAGTTGAAAAATATTCTATTAAAAGAAATGCACAATGTGCATTATGCTAGGCACCCAGGCTACCAAAAGACAATTGAACTGTTAGGAAATAATATTGTTGGCCAGGTATCAAGAAAGAAGTGGCTGATTTTATTGCCAGGTGTTTGGAATGTCAAAAAGTCAAGGCTGAGCACACAGACATCCAACTGGTTTGCTACAACCATTACCCATTCCGGAGTGGAAATGGGAAGCTATCACAATGTATTTCATCACTAAGCTTCCCAGAAAAACCAAGCAACATGATTCCATCATGGCAGTGGTGGACAAGCTTACTAAAGTTTCCCACTTTATTCCATTAAAAGTTGTGCACAAGGAAACTAACATTTCACATATTTATATGAGAGAAATTGCTAGGCTTCATGGTGTGCCTAAGACAACTGTTTCTCATAGAGATCCCAAGTTCACATCCAATTTTTGGAAGGGATTATTTAAAGGATTTGGGGAAAATTTGAATTTTAGCACAACCTACCATCCAGAGACAGATGGGAAAACAAAAAGGGTAAATCAAGTGATAGAAGATATGATAAGAATGTATGTGATGGACAAATCGATGCAATGGGAAAAATATTTACATTTGGTTGAGTTTGCATATAACAATGGGTATCAAGCATCTCTAAAGATGCTCCCATTTGAGGTAATTTATGGCAAAAGGCGCAACACACCAATGAGTTGGTACAACCCAACATATAGAGTAATGGTTGGGCTAGATTAACTTAGGGAAAAGGAAGAGAAGGTGGTGAAAATAAAACAAAATTTAAAGGCTTCCCAGGATAGGAACAAAAGTTATGTCGATAAAGGCAGAATTCACAGAGAATTTAAAGTGGGTGACCACATGTTTTTGAAAGTGAAAGTTGAATTGAGCAATAGGGCTGGTAAAGGTATAGTGGACTTGCTACGGTATCGAGGATGCAACTTGGGAGCACGAGGATGCTATGCGCACATAGTACCTGTATCTTTTTTAATACTTTTGAAATTTTGATTGTACATAATGCACTGAGGACAATGCATAAATAAGGGGGAGGGGAATGTAATACGCCTAGGATTAACCCTAATTGTAATATAAATGTAAATGTACATATAGGCTGGTGAGCCATGGGCGCACAATTTTTAGGTATAGTTTAGAGCGTGTGAACGAAGGGAAGAATGAACGCCCATTTCATAACTTTACATGCACCTGAGTAAGTGTGCAATAATTTCCATGTGCGCAAACCAAGGGAAGAATGTGCACTCATTTCATTGCTTTGCATGCACCTAAGAAAGTGCATGAGTATCACTTCAAAGTGTGAACTGGACTGTGTTTGTAGCCAAGAAATTTTTGGGGCCGAAGAGCCTTTGTTTACATGTATATTGAGGCCAGAGTGCCTATGAGATTATTAGGCTTGGAGAGCCTGGATTGCGACAAATTCCAATGTGCCTATTTTTGTAAAATGTATTTGCAATCAGATATTAATAAAACATATCACTACATGCAGACCCATCAAACGAAAAGAGATGGGGGGATGGAAACTCCACTAGAATGGGAAATGGGTGTGACGCTTAAAGGGAATATTTTAATAATATTTCCAAAAGTATATTTATGGGATATGTATTTATGCTAAGTTCCTAAGGAATGGGAACGAGTCACCAAGTGGAGTTAAATTAACTCTTAAGGTGACAAGTGTCTAGTTATAATCATGAAAATATATTGTTGGGCCTTAGTGTATTTTGGGAGAATTCACTCATTTCTTCATCATGCAGACCAACTTTCCTCTAGAAGGCATATGTATATGGTTGTAACTTGTTGTCATCACATAATCCTATGCTTGGAAATTCTTTTGTTTTTCAAATAAACAGGTTGTCAGGCTCGTGAGCATTCTCTTTAGGTGAGAGAACTGTTGGGAATTGATTTCCCAAGGTGCCCAGTTGCATCTATAGGGCGCTGAGACTTCTTGTTCGGCCTCTTGTTGAAGCCCAAAAAGGGAAGTGGGACAGCCGAAGGACTATTGATCAGAGAAGGGGCACACATCCTAGGGTGGGACTGGCATGTGGGGAATGCGGGACTATAGTTTGTTTGTTGGGGTTAACACATTTGTTTGAGTGTTCTGATTATGGATAGACCTTAGCTTGGGTTAGGAATCCTTTGACCGGGTGGAGTTTTAGCCCCATGTCAGGGGTGACTTGCTGTTGAGATTTTCTGAGCGACAAATTCTATGGTTGGGAGGAACATCCGAGGTCTATGCGCAATTGGTGGATTACAACAAAAGACAAGTTTCTTCTTATGTGTATTATTTCTGAGTAATGTGCATATATGTGTTAAATATATTATGTGATACAGTGGTATATATATTTGTGCATGGATTATATATGTTGTAGAACTGCATGTTTGTTGCATATGCAGGGCATGGGTCATGATGGTTTATATGTGTTTATATATTGTTTATTATTTGAATCCGTATGCTATTGTTTATGGAATTGATACATAGTTATGCTGGGTTGTGCATATATTGTTAGTTCTACATAACTATTGCAGATGAAGAGTGTGGTAGTTATTAAGTGTTTCCTGTTAGATAACTCCATGGTAACGATTACAAAATTATGAGGCAAGGCTTGAATCATCACGCACTCAAAGTGGTATTAGTATGTGAGCGTGAATGGGATAGATCCCACACATGACATATGAATGGTTTCACATGTATTTGCATTATAAGTTATTTTTGCTATTATAGTCGCTCTCTTGTTAGGTAACTTCAACAGTAATTGTATGGGTTCTAGCGTGAAGCTAGAAATGTCGTGCATGTTGAGGGACAATCAATGCGGCCAACACATTGACAGTTGAGCACACAAATTTGCTAATACATAGTTGTTGCATGTAGTACGAGACCAGTTGTGTGCACGGAAAACATAGTGGCATGTAGCACAAGGCCAATTGTGCACGTTATTGGTTTCAATGAGTTGCTTTTGCAGAAGAAAGAATTGATATTAGAGCTTTATATAGAGAAGTTACGGTGGTGGGGACTTTACAATGTGGTAACGAGACTCAACTAGAAGGCTATATATGTCACAACATGGTATTAGAGCTCAAATTTTGATGTGACATGGCCTTTGAGTAGAGCTGGGGACATTACAAGCATAATACCATAGTCTTCTGATCATTACCAAACTTTTATGTAATGTTTCCGATTATTTAAATTATTGCTTTTATTTCCTTAAGTAGTTTTTCACTAAAGGTTTAAAGTAGTAATATATTTGGTGCAATGTTTTGCTCGTCAGGTTTGTTAGTTAGACTAGGAATCATTTTGGATTTTGTGTATTAGATTAGATACATCTAATTTATTGCATTTAAAAAATACCTAAATAGTGGATCAAGTCACAACCAATAAAACCAAAAAACCCCATCTAAAGGTTGTCGATCCATAAACTGAATAGATTCCTATTCCAAATAGTGTAAGGTTCAATTGGGACCTCTCACTAGGGAGAATCCCTACTGATTGTACAAGGTCATTTAGTCATGTCAACATATCCATTAAATTTTAAGGAGGAATACTATGTGCTCAGTTATAGTCAGAATCATGTGGTCTTCCTTGAGTTGCTTGCTCTCCTCTTTTATAGTCCAATGTAGTAGTTGATGGCTTGATATAATAATTCCTTGGTTTTTTGAGATATTAGTTTCATTTATAGGTCTAAGTAGGGATTTCAGTCTAAATTTTTTCGAGATATGTCTCTTTCTAAAGTCAAGTGGCTTCTAAACAACATATTGTGCAACACTTTTATAACTATGTGAATGAAACTTAGGCTTCGCTATGTTAAAAATCCTTCTTTCTTGTCCCTGTCATAATTATCCCCTTCCCAATTTTTCCCATCATTCTTTCTTTTTTCTAGGTAACATATCCATGTGAAAACCCCTATCACTTCCTCTCATTCTAGGGATGGAACCTAGGCCAAACCCTAGATTCTAAAGGACACAAATCCAGGTAAACAACATGGCTCAAAGATGTTATAAAAATATATTCATAATGATATTGACATGTCACTTATGGGTTCAATATAACAAGGGTGGGGAGGATAACACTTCATCTTTAGAAATCTTTAGAAATATGACAAACTTTAATCATTCACAATTGTGGTTTGATCACTGTGCTTAATTCACTGTGCTTGATTCACTGTGCTTGATTCACTCTGTTGTATGTAATATATTCTTTTCTAATAACTGACAACATCATTTGGTGAGAACATCATGCTAATAATATTATACAGTAATATCATATCAATAGTGACCAAATGATCCAAAAAGGATCCAGAGAAGGGTAAGAATAAGTCAGAACTCATAGAGGCAACTCATGACGCTCAGCAGATAGAGAAAGGGAAAAAATACAAATTTTCCAAAACTTGGTGAAAATTACATTATCTCGAAGAACATGTCGCAATATTTCTAACGACGCAAACGACTCATCAAACGAAGTTACGGATCGAAACATATCTGCGGTCAAAGTTTGGTCAACCTATCCCAGTCAGTAGGGGATGAGTCAACATCCGTACTGATGAAATCAACATCTGTATGGATGACATCAACATCTGTACAGTACACATGGTAGGAGAAGAAGGTGACACGTGTCATGCTAAATGTTAGCATGATGTCAACATGGTGATGTGGCAACACCAGGGGCTTCCACGTGTCACCTTGTTTTGGCACTTCCGGACCAATCCGTGGACCAATAGGATTGTGCCACATGGAACCCGTATGGTCCATATAGTGACGCAGAATGATGACATGGCACTGACATGATAGGATGACATGGAAGGGATGGCATAGGCTCTAAATGAGAGGATGTTGCATGGTCCAATCAGGGGCTGCCTTGTGGAAGGCGACAAAAGCACAATGAAAACCCTTATCCAAATTTTGAAAAAAATTAAGGATTGGCAGGTCCTCCAAATCTAGTGGACCACACCAAATCCAACCACGTTCTATTCATTATAATCCTAGATAACGACACCGCAAAATTTGACAGAGCAAATTTGTTTATATTTATATATATTACAACAAACCAAACCAAAACAGAGAGGTCTGCGGGTTTGACCTCGAGACCTCCTCCCCACACTACGCCTTAACATTCATGCCCAAACCAACGGGCCAACGACCCATGATTTCTAATGATCACTGCAGATTTTACTTAAGTGTTGAGTCCACCGAGCCTTAGAGAGGAGGCGTGTGTGTGGTACGGCGTGGGCATGAATTTTGAGGCAGCACAATCATTAATTGCAGGTTGCAGGAGGGCAAAAAAACTTAGATTAATGTCTTCTTGGGACTAGGAGTGCTAAAGTCAGATCGAGGCATGGAGGAAATCATTATTGGGTAATTCGATGCCACAAATTCAATGGTGCTCTCTATTTTCTGATCTAAGCTTTATTTCTGCAGCTTGATTTCAGAATGAGGTATACTTATGTATTTTACCAAATTCTTTTGCTGAGTTAATGAAAAATCCTACCCATTTGAGAGAAGGACCCACAGACATAGTCCACCAGGGACGAACTCCGTTATCAAGTTTTTTTGTTTAGATTTGATGCTTATGTCTCTTCATAATTGATTTTTCCTTCTTTATTGGCGCACTTTAATTTATGCTCATTTAATGTAATTCTTTATAAGTCACTCGATGAAAAGATCCCGGTTCATGTTGGTATCAGAGCTTTTGTCTTTGACTTGAATTGTTGAGTGTGAATGCTTACCAAGGCCAAGCATAAACAAGGTGAAGGAACTCTTAATACTGTCAATCCCAAAGTTGGTCGTGCATCCCGAAGGAAGAAAATGGTAGAAGAAGACAAGCATGATGAACAGGAGAAAAAATTTCATATGGTATTTTATCGCATGTCAAAAATGGTCGAACGAGTGTATGGAGATTACGAGAAGAGGATGAAGAAGAAAGGGAAGAAAAAAGAAGCACATGCTGATGATGATGCTTCAGTAAACCAGGGGGCTAGAGGAGATCCTCCTAAGCCTCCATATTCACCTTCAAGTTCTAGTTCTTCTTCCTCTGAGCATTCTCATCATTCTCATAATTCTATCCATAAAGCCTCTTTTAAGAATCCATTATTAAAAAATGATTTAAAATTTTATTTACCTATGTTTAATGGATATGCTAATCCTAAAAATCTAGATAATTGGATCCGACAAGTTGAAGTATATTGTCGTGTTCAACATATTGATGAAGAGGAAGTTAAAGTGCAACTGGATTCTCTTTGGTTGGAAGACACCGCTCTCGTATGGTGGAAGAGCAAGCTTTAGGACAAAATTAAGTGTGGTAATCTTCTTTCCTCATGGTCGAAATTTAAATAAGTGATAAGGAAGCAATTTTATCCATTAGGGTATTTATATAAAGCAATGATGGAATGGCGATATTTAAGGCAAAGCGGTCATGATGATGAACACTGTTGGAAACTGCATCTAGGAAAGAGACCAAAATAGTTCGGTGGAAAGGGGAAGACAAAAACCGTTGCTATAGTGCAACAAGATCTTGGTTTTGATTTAGGGGACAAAGGAAATATCACAGTGGTTGGAGTACAAGGTAAAGATTCCCTTCATGCTAGTTCAAGTTCCAATAATGAATCTCATGATGATGAACAAAAGAGGAATGAATTATTTCACATAAGAGTTGTATCTAAACACACTAAGATAGATACATTATTTGATCCGGTTTCCCAAGTAAACTTAATATCTAAAGCACTTGTCAAGAAGATGGGTCTTGAAACGAAACAACATCTGAAGCCTTATCCTCTTGGTTGGGTATGTGATAAATCAAAACTTAATGTCTCCAAACAATGTAGGGTCATATTTGCTATTGCTTCAAAGTTGATTGATGAAGTGGATTTGGATGTTGTACCACTTGATATATGTTGCATAGTGTTGGGAAGTCCTTATCTTTATGACAGGAAAGCAGTCTTCTTTCATCATGAGAAAAAATACCGCCTTACTAAGGGGGGAGTGGAATATATTGTTAGAGCTCACAACATGAGAGTAAATAAAACACTTGTTAGTGCAGGGAAAATGAAAAGACTCATAAAAACTAATAAGAGATATGTACTCATGGTTGTAAGAGAGAAAGATGTCGGGACATCCGACGCTTTCCAAGGATGTGATCCTACTCATAAAAAATAATTAATTGATATTGTTTCTAAGTATGATGATATTTTTCAGGAATCGGATGGATTACCTCCTAAGAGAGAAATCCAACATGAGATACATATACAACATGATTCTCCTCTTCCTAATGTAGGCATGTACAGGATGTCAGTTGTGGAGATGACATAGATCAAGAAGCAGGTACAGGGCTTATTGGATCAAGGGGTCATCGGGCCTAGTTCATCTCCTTGTGGTTCTCTGATCGTGATGGTGCCAAAGAAAGATGACACATGGCGAATGTGTGTCGATTACCGACGCTTAAATAAAATCATGGTGAAAAATTGATACCCTCTTCCTCATATAGATGATTTAATTGATCAGTTAAAGAATGTTGTTTATTTCACTAAGTTGGATTTGCGCAGTGGATACCATCAAATCAGGGTCGCAGAACATGATGCACAAAAGACTTCCTTTAAAACCAAACATGGATTGTTTGTGTAGTTAGTTATGCCATTTGGGCTTTGTAATGCTCTGAAGACTTTCATGTGTGTGATTAATGATGTATTCAGGCCTTTCCTAGATGAATTGGTGATTGTATATTTAGACGACATTCTTGTTTTTAGCAGGACTTGGGATGAACACGTGAGTCATGTAAATAAACTATTAGATACTTTGGAAAGGGAAAAGTTGTATGTAAAATTGTCTAAATGTGAATTTGGTAAGACTGCACTTGTATATTTGTTACACATTATTTTTTTCACCCCTATGACCATTAATGATGTAAACCTATCCTTTGCCTTGAGAAGGATCAATGGCCTGAATCCTTGAAGAAGAATGAAGATACATTTTCCCAGAGAGATGGAATTATACTTTTCCTTTGTCAAAAAGCTTAGAAAAAGGGATCATCGCACCTTTCTTAGTGTTAAGGGTACGGCGATCTAGGATCGTCGCAGGTTGCACCACAGTGGCCTGTGACGTCGTCACATTTTTCTCAGTGTTAAGGATGCTACAATTTTTGTGTGAAGGAAAAAGAGGAATTTCTCGAAAGTTCTAGAATAGAAGCTTCGAGGGTGAGGTGGCCTTTGATCGGTTTGGATCTAAGTCAAATCCCTGATCTCTTGGGATCATCCTAACCTCATCTCTTGGGATCATCCTAACCTCATCACCCTATCCTTTTCAGCCTAAAAAAGGAGAGGACTTCTCATGGGGAAAGTTGGATTGAGTTGGCTAGTGATTAGTTGGAAAGTTCTTGAGTTTTTTAGCTCGGAGTTTTTGGAGCTTGTATGTTGTCTTTGAGCTTTGCTTTGTCAAGATAGATTGTTGATCTCAGAATCCGTGGACAAGAAGTGTGTGGGAAGAAATGAAATGTTGGAAGGGACTTTACAACATCAAGGCATCTGGTTGTATTCTCCTTTTCATATTTATAATACAGTAATATATTTATTTCCCATAAAATTGGTCTTATTTTATAGTATGACTCCTTGATCACATACATAGGTTTTGTTGAGTATACATTGTTTCTTTCACTTTGTTGGCTTGTGTATTTTTACAGGTTCAACATCCCATAAGCCTCATAATGGAGCGAGGATGACACTAGCAAGGACAAATGACATTTAAAATGTATGTCATTTATCTCTTGTTAGTTAGTATGCTTGATAACTAAAACTTAGGGAAGGTTTTATATTATGTCTTATTTTGTTCTAGTTTCAGGGTGAAACTAGGGAGATTTGTTTGTGTCCGCACTTACCGATTTATCTGATAACAAAATTGGCAACCATACTCGGGAACAAATTGTTTTCCTAGTTTGTCTTGCTTTCTTGATTTGATTTCCTGGGTTCTGTTTTTTGAATCATTGGGAGATCCAGATGAACTCTTTGACTGTTTAAATTCACTGGAAAACCTTCTTTCTTTTTATTTTTTCCATTTTTCCTTTGATCGTCGCACCCTGATTTGAGGGACAGTGTGATGATATAATATTGACGCACCCTACCTTTAGACACAGTGCGACGTCGTCACACTGTACTGTTCTCTGGCCCGCGATGATCTAGGATCGTCGCATTGTGCTGGCTGGCAGCCCGCGATGATTTTGTGATTTTTTTTACTTTTTGATGGTTTGCCCTGCCGAGATATTAGATATGGTTTTGGGGTGAATTTTTGGGTTTGATTATGATCTATTTACAGTCTTCTTTTAGCCTTCTTTGCATTTTTTTATCTTGTTTTATTTTGAAAGATTTGATCTCTTTCTTTGAGTATCTTTTAGTTACAAAGCATTGTTTTTCTTTAGAATTGTTTAGTGAAAGAACAATTCTTTTTCTAAATAGTTCGTGTTAAAAGAGAAAAATTGTTTGGGTTTATTTGTTTTATAGAGATTTGATATATCTTTTAGTTATCTTTGAAAACAAAAAAAAAATGATTTCTTTCTTTGCATTAGATTGGGGGCATCCTTGTATTTGAAGTAGCGAAATTGCATGGTTTTTGGCATTTTTTGGTCTTGAATTCTTAAAACATTTCCCCCCTCATGACTGAGGGGGGGGGGAAAGAATCGTGTATTGGTGTAGAGTCTCTTTGACTCATTTCTTGGAGATCTTGATATTTATGAGTTTAATAGAATTTTGGGACATTGTGGATCTGGGAATGATAAATGTTTTCTCCTTCTCGTAATATAGCTTTCATCGAAGTGAAATATTTGCATTCTCATTTATTTTCATTATTTAGAGCCAGTCAAAACATCATTTAGTCCACGCCATTTTCCTCTTGAGTAAACAACAACCTTAAAATAAAGCGCTTATAAAATTGATTAGATATTTTTGTATTTTCTGGTAGCAAACCTACATTAGCTTGAGGTGTAGGGCTTTAGAATAGGTTGAAAGGATAACTTTCCAAAGCTATCAAACAAACATAGAATATTGTGCTAGGGAGCAGTAAATCCACTTATTACATTTTGTCCTGGGAAGCCCTTCTCACACAAGGGTCAATCACGAGGTCGCATTAGGGCAGACAGAGTTACTCACCCTGCTTCGTTGGTCTTAGTGTAGAGATTGCGCATATTATTGGGGGTCACTTGAGAAGAAAATACTGTGGGGACCTTCTTGAGTTGATTTCGAGATTAGTTACCCTTCCTTTGTGCATGTATCAGACTGTCGACTGTTTCCCCAGGCATCATTGTTGTATTTGGTAACCTTAGTAGCCTATCTCTTTAGGGTATTTACACATGGTGACTGTGGAGGGGAAAGTCTTCACGGTACCTGGAATCGACGTTGGCCAAAATCACTCGGGCTCCTTGGAAGTTATACCCACGTTTATGTGTGGGAGCTTGCACCAAGGCGTAAGTTCGTTAAGTAGGCTGTCAACGTAACTTTTCCACCCGCTCTCTCTCAACCCTTTCTTGCATTGTTCTCGCAACGTTGGATTTCATCACCAACTAGTGCGTTCATTGTGAGAAGGTTTTGTTTTTTTGCTTGCTTCCTAGATTTTTAGCGTGTGTTGTTTATTTTCCCTAATAGACTCTAGGTTGGATTTGTGTTTAATGGTTTCAGTTCCCAGAATGACCTATGAAGAAACCCCTACTCTGAGGGAGGCTTTTGTTTTTCCTTCTTACGAAAATGTTGGTCCTCCTTACATCGCTACTTTGAGCCTTCTAGGTCTCACAATTGGGTTACCGGTATGGTTGTTTTCCACTTAGGTAATCCCAAATGCAGCAAGTTCTTCGGTTGTAAGCACTTCCCCCCAAGAACATCAACCTCATGTTGATCCTTCACCTTCTTCACCAGTAAGATCTTCTTGGGACTTTGCTCTCGAGGATCTGGACAATGACGAGTCTCTAACTTTACAGGATTTTCAATCCTTGGATGTGCCTATGGAGGATTTTGGGGTTCTATTCCGGATGATGGAAAAATGTGACCTTGGGGGATTTCAAAACTATTTTCTGCTGCTGGAAATTCTACCATGAAAATCCAGTAAAGCTTTATTCTTATTTGAGAAATTGGTGAGATTGGCTAATTCATGTGCCACTGTGGAGATTCTGCCATGAAAATCAAGGATTCTACCATGAAAATCGAGTTAAGCTTTATTCTTATTTGAGAAATCGGTGAAAATCGAGCATTTGAGAAACTGGTGAGATTGGCGAATTCATGCGTCATTTTGGAGATTCTTCCCTGAAAATCAAGTTAAGCTTTATTCTTATTTGAGAAATTGGTAAGAAGGGCGAATTCATGCGCCACTTTCGAGATTCTGCCATGGAAATTGAGTTAAGCTTTATTCTTATTTGAGAAATTGGTGAATTCATGTGCCACTTTCTACATATGAGAAACTGAGTCGTCACTTGTAAATGGGGCCACCTCTGGTAATAGCTAAAATTTAAGGGATGATCAGAGTTTATGATAATTTAAGTTCTAAGTTTTATGCCAAAGATCTTGTCCCATTCTAAACCAAACCGATCTAAATGTAAAAAAAAACAAATTCAAGATCAATCAAAATTAATTTGTCCGCTTCTAAATCGATTTATATGTTAAAATATCAAAATAAAGGATTTAAATCGATTTATATGTTAAAAAATCAAAATAAAGGATTAATCAAAATTTAAGAAAATTGTTGATTCCAAATCAATTTATATGTTAAAAAAATCAAAATTTAGAATCAATCTATAAATTGAATTGCCAAATTCCAACATTCCCATTTTCATTTTCATGGACACACACACACACACACACACACACACACACACACACACACACACATATATATATATATATATATATATATATATTTTTTTTGTTTTTGTTTTTTGTTTTCTAATAAGTTCCATGTCATTCCAGTGAATTTCTAATATCCAAAATAGTGGAATAATAACTTACGTTAGAAAAAAATAATTTTACAGTTTGAAATATTAATTCATATTAAAAAAATTCATTCTAAAATCTATCTATTATATATGGTCCAATAATTTGAACAACTAAAGAGGAATTAATTATGTTACATCAAATATTAAATGTGTAGACAAATCAAATCAAAACTACACTGATTTAATATATGACAAATCAAAACAACCACACTGATTTAAGACAAATCAAATCAAAACAACAGTGATTTAGAACGTGAAAAATGGTACTTAAATTATTTAGCGGTGGTAATTTCCTAGTGTTTCAACAATTTAAAATGGGGTAGATTCCATTAAGGGACACCATAAATTTTATTTGTTGACAACTTACTATGAATGGCTTACTGTGTCATCTACGAAGGGTGAAGTAACATAATTGAAAAGGTTGTAGTTTAGAAAATATGATTTATCAGTATTAACTCTCTTTTGTAGTTGTAGTTGGAAACTTTTTTCGACACCTTTCAAACTTGTTTTAGATTAACACTGTTGATATAATCATTTTCTTATAGTTTTGGCAACTACTGTTAAGTTTAAATTATATAAAAATATAAAAATAACTTTAAATTATATAAAAATAATGAAATGAAATGCTTGAACCATCACCTTTTGAACTTGAGTAATGAAATGATTTTTGAAACATGAATCAAAATCACACATTTCATCAATTATGGTTGGATGGGTAATTATTATGATATGACAATTTATTCCTCTTAGTAATGCTCAAAGCCTCAAATCCAGAAAACTCTAAAACATTTCAGTTCAAACATTCAAGGGAATAGTTTTGGTATCAATTGTCCTTACAAGTAAGCCTCATTTCCCAAGTTTGAACTTGCATTTTGAGTCTGCATTCAAGGCTAAGGAATACATCCTAATTGCTACAACAAGTAGCTTAAAACGAGGTCAATATTCTCAAAAACCTTGCTAACTTGTCTAATTCCAATGGTTTAAGGGGAACCTACTAGTTTTAGTTGATTTAATTTTCAAAGTTAACATTATATGCTCTTTTTGGATTTGCTAACATTTTGCAAGAACTCCTATATGACCTCCAGGGGACACAGGAAAATGAAGAGATGTCCTCAGGAGAAATCGGTTACATGTCAACTACAAGAGGTGATTGAAATGCTAGAAGATCCTCAAGAAACAGTACCAGTCAGTGAGAAAGATGTTGAACACAT
>ML781056.1:276195-319601 GCA_009831015.1 Picea engelmannii
AACAGACCCACCTTCCGACATCTTCATATTAAATAATCTCTTCATTAGAAATACCTTATTGGATGCCGAGGGTTTTTCATACAATTTGGCCAATGCGTCCATCAAACCCTTCGTTGTCTTTTCTTTGGAAATATTGAAATCCACCGACGCTACCAGGATCGGTCGTATCGTTCCTAGAGCCTTTATGTCAAGAATCTCCCATTCTTCATCCTTCGTAGCTGCTGGCTTCTTTGCTATTCCTCCCAATGGTAGGAATAGATCCTTCTGATATAAATAGTCTTCCATCTGCATCTTCCATAACTGGTAGTTTTGGCTGTTAAATTTCTCGACCCTAAACTTTCCATCTTCCGACATTGCTCCCACTCGAACCAAGAACCCTCTTTTCCTGCAAGTTACCTTTCTCTTTGATACCAGTTGTTAGAAAAACAGGACCGTGGAGAAATAAAATAAAACAAATGCAGAAACAAAACACAGAAGATACACAATACAATAGAGACACATCTTTATGTGGTTCACCCAGTGTGGGCTACGTCCACCAGAGAAATTGCCAGATCCTTCCTTTATTATTATCTAGCATATGAAGGGATACAACCTACAACAAACCCATTGTAACTTCCTCTTCTTTCTCTCACAGTATCCTATCTCAGAATACAATATTCACAATCAACCATAGGCGCAATACATTTCCCTCATAAAAGAGGGTTGCCTTATAGGGAAAAAAAGACTAACATAATCTCTATCGTTAGATCTGTGACCTTATAATGAACGGTCCAGATTTACAATGAAATTACAATATACATTTATAAGGCAATTTTTCCTTCAGGGGCTTCACCCTCGAACCCCCACTGGGGGCCCGCTTGCCCCTGGACCCCATAGAGGGGGTACCCCCCCTCTGCACTCCCTCACGTGGAAGAGTGTATATACTTCTGGGGTGTAAATACTTCATGGGGTATAAACACGGCTGAAAGTAAAAGACTTCTGAATCAGGAAGATAATCAGGCTCCACAACCAACAGTATGGGTGCTAGCGCGAAGCTAGAAATGTCGTGCATGCAGCCGACACAATGATGGCTGAGTGCGTAGATTTTCTAAGACAGTTTTTGTGCACAGTACGAGTTTGGTTGCGTGCACTAGGAAAACGTAGTGGTGCGTAGCACAAGGCTAGTCATGAGTGATGTTTGTTTCAATAAGTTTCTTCTGTAGAAGAAATAATCGATATCGAAGCTTTATATAGCGAAGTTGCAGTGGTGGAGACTTTACAATTTGGTAACAGGACTCAGCTAGGAGGCTGGATACGTTACAATGTGGTATCAGAGCTCAAATTTTGATGTGACATGGCCTTTGAGTAGATATGGGGATGTTACAAAGTGGTATCGGAGATCTTGGTTCAACACTAGATTTGTATGGGCCAAACATTCACATGAAGTTAGCGAGGCATGCACTTTTATGATGGTTGCAGGGTCGCAAGCTAAAAATATGGAAAAATCAATTGAGTGAATAAAGGACTCGTGTGTGCTAAGTATTGGTGCGCAGTGTGTGCGTACTAAATTTTGGCACTGCATGGTGCAGGAATTATGGTGCACATAAGATATCAATGCGTGGAGTGTATGCAATGAATATTGGAATTGTGGGGTATAGAACTGGTGGAGCACACGTAATATGGGAGTGCATTACGTGCATGATGAATATGGACACCATGCATAATTGATGGGTGCATACATAATAATAGTGTGTCGGGCATGCACATTGAATATTGGTGATGCACAGTGAGTGCGCATTGAATATGAACACCACATAGAGCATAATTAATGGTGCACAGTGCGTGTGAGTGGAATATTGGCGCCTGCAAGGGGAAGGATTGGAGATGCACATTGAGTATTGGGTGTGAGAGCGTGCATGGTGAATGTTGGTATGATGCAGACAAACACTGTAATTTGTGTGGAATATTGGTGTGTGACACAAAAGTTGTGCGCACTAGATAATGATGCGTGGAACCCAAAAGTTGAGCATGATAAATATTAGTGCCCAATATAAAAGTTGTGCACACTGAATACTGGTGCACTGTAAGTGCACTTGGTATTGCATGTATAGACTATGCGCTTGTGATGAATATGATTGTATAACACACAATTGGTATACACACGAGCTTTGAAAGAATAAAAGGAGATAAAAGAGGAGGAAAAGTCATGGACAAATGAGTCCAAATATTTGACCGGAATTTTGAATTACGTTGTTAAATTCATTAGGAATTAGAATAAAGGATTCCAATACACTTATGGAACAAAATGTGAATACTATTTATGGTTTTCATAAATTATTTAGTCTAACAAATCTTGTTTCTTGCACATTTTGTAGAGTTAACAACAATTGATCAGTATAGGATCAACACATAGATTGGAAGCATGGAAGATGCACAAAGAACCTACAACCATGAAGATGAGGTCATAAGGATGTATGCCAATATAGGTTATGAGGGTATAGATTCAAATGGACATGGAGAAGCCAAGGAAGAAAGCATGAATTTGGTGAAGACCATAAAATGTTTTCAAAAATACATCCAAAGTTATAAAGCTGATAATGATAGGATTATGAAAGCCAAGGAGGAACAAGATGGTTTCAACATCAAGTTTCTACAAATCTTGGACATAATTGAGAAAAATATGGATAAGGAGACTGAGTCAATCAAATCAAGGAGAAATAGGTCTCATGATGAGAGAAGAAAAACAAGAAGCGTTGATAGGCATCACCATCACTCTCCAATATATTCATCTGGGAGAGTGCGCAATAGTTCAAGCCCATCTCCTATCAGGAAGCATAAGAAGAGTTTTGGGGTGGATGAGATACAAGGAGAAATAAATAAGATTAAGCCTCCTACTTTTGATGGTGATCACAAGAAGGATGAGGATGTGGAGACTTGGCTGCTAGGAATGAGAAAGTGCTTTCAGTTACATAATTACTCTTCACAGATAGAAGGGAGAATTTCCATATACCAGCTTAAGGGAAAGACATCAATGTGGTGGGACCAGTTTGTGCAAGTACAACACATTGATGAGAGAAAGGTTACTTGGAGGGAGTTCAGGAGGTATTTTCAAAAGAAATACTTAACCAAGCGTTACCATGATCGAAAAATGAAGGATTTCTTTGAACTCGAGCTTGGAAGTATGACCGTAGATGAGTATGAGAGGATATTTTTAGAGCTACCGAAGTATGTTTCTTTCATCAAGGATGAATAGGTTAATATTCAAAGTTACTTGAATGGAATGAGCACAAAAGAATATTTGAATATTATACCCTTGGGCTCAGATGATTTTCTAATTGGTATGGATTGGTTGGACATGCATCATGTTGTCCTAGACTATTACAATAAATCATTTACTTTCTTGGATGAGAAAGGGAACTTGAGGACAATTTAGGGTATTCCTAGGGCATAAACTATCATGGAAGTTTCAGCCTTGTAGCTGAAGAAAAGCTTTAGGAAAGGATGCCAGCTATTTGTAGTGCATAGGGAGGAGGCACCCAAGGATAAAGTGTCAAATATTGAATATTATGCAGTCCTAAAGGAGTTTGAAGATGTATTTAGAGAAATACTGGGGTTTCCACCCAAGATAGATATTGATTTCTCTATAAATCTAATTCCTAGAGCAGCCCCAATATCCAAGAATCCTTATAGGATAAGTATACTAGAACTAAAAGAATTGCAAATGCAACTTCAAGAACTTCTGAAGAAGGGTTATGTATTCCCAAGTGTGTCATCTTGGGGTGCCCCAGTATTATTTGTGAAGAAAAATGATGGACTATTGAGACTTTGCATTGACTTTAGGAAGCTAAATAAGGTAACAGTGAAGAACAAGTATCCTTTGCCAATGATACATGACCTCTTTGATGAGCTGAAGGATGCAAAAATATTCTCTAAGATTGAACTTACATCATGCTAGCATAAGGTAATAATTAAAGAGGAAGACATCAACAAGACAACCTTCAGGACGAGGTATGGCAATTATGAGTTTACAATAGTGCCATTTGGGTTGTCAAATGCATCAACTGTCTTCATGTGTTTAATGAATGGTATTTTCAGAGAATACTTAGATAAATTTTTCATTGTATTTTTGGATGACATAATTATTTACTCAAAGTCTTAAGAAGAACATGAGCAACACTTGAGGATGGTGTTGCAAGTATTGAGAGAACATCAGTTGTATGCAAAGTTGAGAAAATTCTCATTCTACCAGAGGAAGATTCATTAGTTGGGTCATATCATTTCAAAGGAAAGGATAGCAGTGGACCTAGAGAAGATAAAATCGATTGAAGGATGGACAACACCAAGCAATGTCGCAGAGGTGAGATCTTTCATGGGAATTGCAGGGTACTACAAAAGGTTTATTGAAGGCTTCTCAAATATTGCACACACAAGGTCATCCTTGCAAAAGAAAGGTGTGAGATTTGAGTGGACTTCTGATTGTAAAAGGAGTTTCCAACACTTGAAGAGTTTGTTGACAAATGCGCCAATTTTTAGAATTGATGATCCTAATGAAGACTTCGTTGTGTGCATTGATGCATGTAAGCGAGGGCTCGATGGATTCCTTAGTCAGAATGGGCATGTGGTGTTCTATGAATCAAGGAAATTAAAAGAGCATCAAAGGCACTATGCTACTCATGATTTGGAATTGAAAGGCATAGTGTATGCCTTGAAAATGTGTTGGTACTGCCTCATGGGAATAAGATTTGAGTTAAGGATAGACCAAAATGGTATGAAATAATTGTTTGGACAACCAACTCTAAATGCTAGGAAAAGCAAGGGGTTAGAATTCCTCAGTGAAGATTAATTTGATATAAAGTATATCAAGGGTAAAGAGAACAAGGTGGTTGATGCACTCAGAAGGAGAGTGCATGAGACACATGCTACATCCATTAGCATGTACAAATCAGATTTGAAAGACAAAATGTTAGAGACTGCAAAATTAGATCAACACTGTGTGGAAATAAAGGCAAAACTACAACAAGGTAATTTGCAGCAGAAAGTTGAAGATTTTGAGTTAAAAGAGGATGAAATCCTCATGTATAGGGGTAGAGTTTATGTACTAGGTTCTCAGGAGTTGAGAAATATTCTATTAAAAGAAATTCACAATGTGCATTATGCTAGGCACCCAGGCTACCAAAAGACAATTGAATTGTTAGGAAATAATACTGTTGGTCAAGTATCAAGAAAGAAGTGGCTGATTTTATTGCCAGGTGTTTGGAATGTCAAAAAGTCAAGGATGAGCACACAGACACCCAATTGGTTTTCTACAACCATTACCCATTCCTGAGTGGAAATGAGAACTTGTCACAATAGATTTCATCACTAAGCTTCCCAGAAAAACCAAGCAACATGATTCCATCATGGCAGTGGTGGACAAGCTTACTAAAGTTTCCCACTTTATTCCATTAAAAATTGTGCACAAGGAAACTAACATTGCACATATTTATATGAGATAAATTGCTAGGATTCATGGTGTGCCTAAGACAATTGCTTCTCATAGAGATCCCAAGTTCACATCAAATTTTTGGAAGGGATTATTTAAGGGATTTGGGGAAAATTTGAATTTTAGCACAACCTACCATCCAAAAACAGATGGGAAAACAAAAAGTGTAAATCAAGTGATAGAAGATATGATAAGAATGTACGTGATGGACAAATCGATGCAGTGGGAAAAATATTTACATTTGGTTGAGTTTGAGTATAACAATGGGTATCAAACATCTCTAAAGATGATCCCATTTGAGGTACTTTATGGAAAAAGGTGCAACACACCAATGAGCCAGGACAACCCAACACATAGAGTAATGGTTGGGCCAGATTTACTTAGGGAAATGGAAGAGAATGTGGTGAAAATAAAACAAAATTTAAACTCTTCCCAGGATAGGAAGAAAAGTTACGTTGATAAAGGAAGAATTCATAGAGAATTTAAAGTGGGTGACCACATGTTTTTGAAAGTGGAAGTTGAATTGAGCAATAGGATTGGTAAAGGTATAGTGGACCTACTACAGTCCTGAGGATGCAACTTGGGAGCACGAGGATGGTATGCACACATAGTACCTGTATCTTTTTTAATACTTTTGAAATTTTGATTGTACAAAATGCATTGAGGACAATGCATAAATAAGGGGGAGGGGAATGTAATACGCCTAGGCTTAAACTCAATTGTAATATAAATGTAAATGTACATATAGGCTAGTGAGCCATGGGTGCAAAATTTTTAGGTATAGTTTAGAGCGCGTGAACCAAGGGAAGAATGCACGCCCATTTCATAACTTTACATGCACCTGAGTAAGTGCACGATAATTTCCATGTGTGGAAACCAAGGGAAGAATGCACATTCATTTCATTTCTTTGCATGCACCTAAGAAAGTGCACGAGTATCGCTTCAAAGTGTGCACTGGACTGTGTTTGTAGCCAAGAAATTTTTGGGGCCATAGAGCCTTTGTTTACATGTATATTGAGGCCAGAGTGCCTACGAGATTATTAGGCTTGGAGATCCTGGATTGCGACAAATGCCAATGTGCCTATTTTTGTAAAATGTAATTGCAATCAGATATTAATAAAACATATCACTGCATGCATACCAATCAAACGAAAAGAGACATGGGGCTCGAAACTCCACTAGAATGGGAAATGGGTGTGAATCTTCAAGGGAATATTTTAATAATATTTCCAAAACTATATTTATGGGATATGTATTTATCCTAAGTTCCTAAGGAATGGGAACGAGTCACCAAGTGGCGTTAAGTTAGCTCTTAAGGTGACAAGTGTCTAGTTATAATTATGAAAATATATTGTTGGGCCTTAGTGTATTTTGGGAGAATTCACTCATTCCTTCATCATGCAGACCAACTTTCCTCTAGAAGGCATTTGTATATGGTTGTAACTTGTTTTCATCACATAATCTTATGCTTGGGGAGGCTTGTGTTTTTCAAATAAGCGGGTTGTCAGGCCCGTGAGCATTCTCTTTGGGTGAGAGAACTATTGGAAATTGATTTCCCAAGGTGCCCAGTTGCATCTATAGGCCCCTAAGACTTCTTGTTCGACCTATTGTTGAAGCCCATAAAGGGAAGTGGGATAGCCAAAGGACTATTGATCAGAAAAGGGGCACACATCCTGGGGTGGGACCGACATGTGGGGAATGAGGGACTATAGTCTATTTGTTGGGGTTAACACCTTTGTTTGAGTGTTCTGATTATGGATAGACCTTATATTGGGTTAAGAATCCTTGCTCGAGTGGAGTTTTAGCCCCATCTCAGGGGTGACTTGCTGTTGAGAGTTCATGAGTGTTAGATTCTATGGTTGGGAGGAACATCTGAGGTCTATACGTAATTGGTGGATTACAACAAAAGACAAGTTTCTTCTTATGTGTATTATTTCTGAGTAATGTGCATATATGTGTTAAATATATTATGTGATACAGTTGTATATATATATTTTTCATGTATTATATATGTTGTAGAAATGCATGTTTGTTGCATATGTAGGGCATGGGTCATGATGGTTTATATGTGTTTATATATTGTTTAACATGTGAATCCTTATGCTATTGTTGTTTATGGAATTGATACATAGTTATGTTGGGTTGTGCATATATTGTTAGTTCTACATAACTGTTGCAGATGAAGAGTGTGGTAGTTATTAAGTGTTTCTTGTTAGATAATTCCATGGTAATGATTATGGAATTATGAGGCAAGGCTTGAATCATCATGCACTCAAAGTGGTATTAGTATGTGTGCACGAATGGGATAGATCCCTTGCATGACATATGAATGGTTGCACATGTATTTTCATTATGAGTTCTTTCTGCTATTATAGTCGCTATCTTGTTAAGTAACTTCAACAGTAATCGTACGGGTTCTAGCATGAAGCTAGAAATGTCGTGCATGTCGAGGGACAATCAATGCGGCCAACACAATGATAGTTGAGTGCATAAATTTGCTAATACATAGTTTTTGCATGTAGTACGAGACTAGTTGTGTGCACAGAAAACGTAGTGGCATGTAGCACAAGGCCAATCATGCTTGTTATTGGTTTCAATGAGTTGCTTCTGCAGAAGAAAGAATTGATATCAAAGCTTTATATAGAGAAGTTACGGTGGTGGAGACTTTACAATGTGGTAACGAGACTCAACTAGGAGGCTAGATATGTCACAGCGTGGTATTAGAGCTCAAATTTTGATGTCACATGGCCTTTGAGTAGAGCTGGGAACATTACAAGCATAGTACCATAGTCTTCTGATCATTACCAAACTTTTATGTAATGTTTTCGATTATTTAAATTATTGTTTTTATTTCCTTAAGTAGATTTTCACTAAAGGTTTAAAGTAGTAATATATTTGGTGCAATGTTTTGCTCGTCAGGTTTGTTAGTTAGACTAGGAATAATTTTGGATTTTGTGTATTAGTTTAGCTACATCTAATTTATTGCATTTAAAAGATACCTAAATAGTGGATCAAGTCACAACTAATAAAAACAAAAAAACCCATCTAAAGGTTGTCGATGCATAAAACAAATATATTCCTATTCCAAATAGTGTAAGGTTCAATTGGGACCTTTCACTGGGGAGAATCCCTACTGATTGTACAGGGTCATTTAGTCATGTCAACATATCCATTAAATTTTAAGGAGGAATACTATGTGCTCAGTTATAGTCGGAATCACGTGGTCTTCCTTGAGTTGCTTTCTCTCCTCTTTTATAGTCCAATGTAGTAATTAATGGCTTGATATAATAATTCCTTGGTTTTTTGAGATATTAGTTTCATTTATAGGTCTAAGTATGGATTTCAGTCTAAAATTTTCCAAGATATGTTTCTTTCTAAAGTCAAGTGGCCTTTAAACAACATATGGTGCAACACTTTTATAACTACGTGAATGAAACTTATGCTTCGCTATGTTAACAATCCTTCTTTCTTGTCCTCGTCATACTTATCCCCTTCCTATTTTTTCTCATCATTCTTTCTTTTTTTTAGGTAACATATCCATGCGAAAACCCTTATCACTTCCTCTCATTCTAAGGATGGAACCTAGGTCAAACCCTAGATTCTAAGGGACACAAAGCTAGGTAAACAACATGGCTCAAAGAAGTTATAAAAATATATTCATAATGATATTGACATGTCACTTATGGGTTCAATATAACAAGGGTGGGGAGGATAACACTTCATCCTACAACCACTCGTGCTAGACCCGATTGAGAATTATTTCCATCCTTCTTATGTTGAATGATCTCCATATAATTCCTAGTCATCCTATGAATATTATATAATGGCTCATCATTGCTATTATAATTAATGAATGGATGGATTGAATGTAAGCTATATTAGAGTGAGATATTATAGATTTTTTTTTGGTTGACAAGAAAGGGAGTTGTGGGTTCTAGAAGCCAAGATAGCCAAGAAATGTTTTCTTTTGGTTGTGGTTTATATATTGTAGAGTATAAATCATGTTAGGGATACTTATGGAAGCTCTATATTAGATGTGGGTTGATATCCTCATCTGGTTCAATCACATTAAATTATTGTTGTTGTCAAATTTGGTGAACCATTTTTGTTAAATCTAGAATGTACTAAAACAACAAAACCAACAAAGACCTTAGAAGAATCTTGTCTCTATTACATAGAGGGTAAAGTCATGAAGGTGGGTAACACTTTTGTGAGAATTGGGTCTCCAAAATTCCTAGAAACGTTTTTTCATCCGAACTAATACTTCTTTTGGCCGAAAGGCCTATTTTTTCAGCTGAAACATGTTTCGGTCGAACCTTTGAACGTCTAATCGAATGATACTGTGACGACACCCTCGATTTTCGTGTATAATTTTAGCTGGATGGATTTTTTTCATTAGGTAACATCTTTTCAGTCGAAAGATAGTTCGATTGAAATATTTGTTCAGCCGAAAACTTACGAGCGAGATTTTTTTTTCATTTGGTATCATATTTTCGGTCAAAAGGTATTTCGTCTGAAAAACCTTTCGGATGAAAAAGGTTTTATATATTACCTGCACATTGGTCAGTCTATCCTTTTGGAGCTACTGATTGTTTGGTGTTCTTGGTTGTTGTTGTCGCTAGTAGTGCTGGAGCTACTGATTGTCTGGTGTTGTTGGTCACTGTTGTCACTGGTGGTGCTGGAGCTGCTGACTGTCTGGTGTTGTTAGTGTTGTTGTCATTGTTGGTGCTGGTGGTGTTGTAGCTGTTGGTGTTGTTGTCGTTGTTTGTGTTGTTGGTGTTTTCGTTGTTGGTGATGTCGTTGTTGGTGTTGTTGGTGATGTTGGTGCAGTTGGTTGCTTTTATAGTTGGTGTTGTTGGTGTTGTCGTTGTTGGTGTTATTGGTGTTGTCACTGTTGGTGTTGTTGGTCCTGTCGTTGTTGCTGCTGTTGGACGTTGTTATAGCAGGTGTGTTATAGCTTTTTAAATTACTCTATTTTAGTGTAAATTAGATTAGCCTAATTTAGTGTAATTAGACGAGTTATCCTAATCAATGTAATTAGGCACAATGAATTAAGCATAAGCATAGTGAATTAATTGTGCTTAATTCACTGTGCTCTATCACTATTGGTGTTGTTGGACGCTGCTATAGCAGGTATGTTACAGTTTTTTAAATTACTATAATTTAGTGTAAATTAGATTAGTGTAATTTAAATTGGCCTAATTTAGTGTAATTAGGCTAGTTATCATAATTAGCATAATTAAGAACTGTGAATTAAGAACAGTGAATTCACTGTGTTTTTTTAAGCACAGTGAATTCATTGTGCTTTTAATTCACTGTGCTTGTAATTAAGCACAATGAATTAAAAGAACGATGAATTAAGCACAATGAATTAAACATAGTGAATTCGGCATAGTGAATTCAAACTGTGCATGTAAATCTATTTGCCAAAGTTTGATGTAAATCTAGTGTGCATGGAAAAGAGATTGATGTATCCTTGTTTCCCAAAACCAATCTCACAAGTTAGCATCAAATACAAATTAATTATAAGTGTGTGGGTTATCAACAATTTGATTCGTGCAAAGAGAAACTAGATACCATGAATATTGAAATTCTTCAAACCAATAGAAATTTGTCATTAGAGTTTAATAAATGTTGATTTTTAGGTGAAATATTAACCATGCATATGAAAGTGAATGGATTAGTTCTCCATAAAACAACGAGTGTTTACCCATTCAAAATAGTGCTATAAATGAGTTAGTATTAAACAAGATCAAATTCTTATTTACTTCACCTATCTATACATCTAAATATATGAATATACCATTAGATTTCATATAGGATATTATACCATTAGATTTCATATAGGATAATATAGGTCATTGACAATGTTTCCAACTTTACTATGAATCGTTTTAATTCTAAGTGCAAATATATTATACTCTAGTGTGTATATTATATTTATTCCAAATGATTTAAATATTTTGTGTGTTAAACCAGGGAATCAACAAACCCTTAAATACTAGCACTTGGGAAATGAAATGTTCCAACAACAAATCAAAATTGTTCTAGGACTTAAACCATCAATTAGGTTCTAGAATTTAAAACATAAATTAGGTTCTAGAATTGTGTCAGGTCCTAAATTACTTGAAACAACCATAAAATAGTGTGCCATGAATATGTATTTAATCTTTATAAATATGACAAACTTTAATCATTCACAATTGTGGTTTGATCATTGTGCTTGATTCACTTTGTTGTATATAATATACTCTTTTCTAATAACTGACAACATCATTTGGTGAGAACATCATGCTAATAAGATTATACAGTACTATCATATAAGTAGTGACCAAATGATCCAAAAAGGATCCATAGAAGGGTAAGAATATGCCAGAACTCATAGAGGCAACTCAGGACGCTCAGAATGGCCTCAGCAGATAGAGAAAGGGAAAAAATTCAAATGTCCCAAAACTCAATGAAAATGACATTATATCAAAGAGTGTGTCGCAAGATTTCTAACGATGCAAATGGCTCGTCAAACGGAGTTACGGATCGAAAGATATTCATGATAAAAGTTTGGTCAACCTAACCCAATCAGTAGGGGATGAGTCAACATCCGTACTGCTGAAATCAACATCCGTATGGATGACATCAACATCCGTACTGCAAATGTCATCATCCGTACATATGACATCAACATTTGTACTATTGACATCAACATCTGTACAATACACATGGCAGGAGAAGAAGGTGACATGTGTCATGCTGACGTCAGCATGATGTCAACACCAGAGGCTTGCATCTGTCACCCTATTTTGGCACTTCCGGACCAATCCGTGGACCAATAGGATTGTTCCATGTGGAACCCGTATGGTCCGTATAGTGACATGGCATGATGACATGGCGCTGACATGATAAGATGACATGGAAAGGATGGCATGGTCGAATGAGAGGATGATGCATGGCCCAATCAGGGGCTGCCTCGTGGCAGGCGACAAAAGCACAATGACAACTCGTATCCAAATTTTGAAAAAAATTAAGCATTGGCAGGTCTGCCAAATCTGGCGGACCATGCCAAATTCGACCACATTCTATTCGTTAGAATCCTAGATAGCACCACTGTGAAAGTTGATGGAGAAAATTTGTTTATATTTATATATATTACAACAAACCAAAACAAAATGGGGAGGCCCATAGATTTGACCCGAGACCTCCTCCCCACACTACGCCTTAACATTCATGCCCAAACCAACGGGCCAATGACCCATGCTTTGTAATGATCACCACAGATTTTACTTAAGTGTTGAGTCCACCGAGCCCTGGAGAGGAGGAACGCATGTGGTATGACATGGGCATGCATTTTGAGGCAGTACAATCATTAATTGCAGGTTGCAGGAGGGCACAAAAATCGAGACGAATGTCTTCTTGGGACTGGGAGTGCCAGAGTCGGATCGAGGCATGGAGGCAATCATTTTTGGGTAATTCGATGCCACAAATTCAATGGTGTTGTATATTTTCTGATCTAAGCATTATTTCTGCAGCTTGATTTCAGAATGAGGTATACTTATGTATTTTGTCAAATTCTTTTGCTGAGTTAATGAAAAATCCTACCCATTTGAGAGAAGGACCGAGAGACGTAGTCCACCAGGGATGAACTCTGTTATCAAGTTTTTTTGTTCAGATTTGATGCTTATGTCTCTTCATAATTGGCCTTTCCTTCTTTATTGGTGCACTTTAATTTATGCTCATTTAATGTATTTCTTTATAAGTCACTCTATGAAAAGATCCTGGATCATGTTGGTATCAGAGATTTCATCTTTGAATTGAATTGTTGAGTGTGAATGCTTACTAGGGCCAAGCATAAACAGGGTGTAGGAACTCTTAATACTTTCAATCCTGAAGTTGGTTGTGCATCTCGAAGGAAGAAAATGGTAGAAGAAGACAAGCATGATGAACAGGAGAAAAAATTTCATATGGTATTTTATCGCATGTCAAAAATGGTTGAACAAGTATATGGATATTAAAAGAAGAGGATGAAGAAGAAAGAGAAGAAAAAGGAAGCACATGCTGATGATGATGCTTCAATAAACCAAGGGGCTGGAGGAGATCCTCCTAAGCCTCCATATTCACCCTCAAGTTCTAGTTCTTCTTCCTCTAAGCATTCTCATCATTCTCATCATTCTAGCCATAAAGCCTCTTTTAAGAAGCCATTATTAAAGCTTGATGTAAAATTTTCTTTACCTATGTTTAATGGATATGCTAATCCTAAAAAGCTAGATAATTGGATCCGACAGATTGAAGTATAGTGTCGTGTTCAACATATTGATGAAGAGGAAGTTAAAGTGCAACTGGATTCTCTTTGGTTGGAAGACACCGCTCTCGTATGGTGGAAGAGCAAGCTTTAGGACAAAAGTAAGTGTGGTAATCTTCTTTCCTCATGGTCGAAATTTAAATCAGTGATAAGGAAGCAATTTTATCCATTAGGGTATTTATATAAAGCAATGATGGAATGGCGATCTTTAAGGCAAAGTAAAGGTCAAACTGTACAAAGTTTCACAGAAAAATATAGGAAGAAAGATCTTGCATTGAACATTCCTTTGGATTCTTATGAAACTTTAATGAAGTATATTGGCTCACTTCACAGTTATATTTGTCATACTTTGATCTTGTTTAACCCCACTAGTCTTGACAAAGTTTGTGTGCATGCCACTCACCTTGAGAATAGGGGAAGGCATGTTCAAGAATATCCCACGAAGAAACCTTCCAATCTCCCACATAAATATTTCAATAAGTTTAAAATGAAGGACAAGAAGATCACCATAGTGACGAGAGAAGGAGGAAAGCCATCTTGCACTCATTGCAAGAAAATCGGTCACGATGATGAACACTGTTGGAAACTGCATCCATAAAATAGACCGAAACAATTCGGTGGAAAGGGGAAGACAAAAACCGTTGCTATAGTGAAACAAGATCTTGGATCTGATTCAGGGGACAAAGGAAATATCAAAACAGTTGGAGTACAAGGTAAAGATTCCCTTCAATCTAGTTCAAGTTCCAATAATGAATCTCATGATGATGAATGAAAGAGGAATGAATTATTTCGCATAAGAGTTGTATCTAAACACACTAATATGGATACATTATTTGATCTGAGTTCCCAAGTAAACTTAATATCTAAAGCACTTGTCAAGAAGATGGGACTTGAAATGAAACCACATCCAAAGCCTTATCCTCTTGGTTGGGTATGCGATAAAGAAAAAATTAATGTCACCAAACAATGTAGGGTCAGATTTGCTATTGCTTCAAAGTTGATTGATGAAGTTGATTTGGATGTTGTACCGCTTGATATGTGTTTCATAGTGTTGGGAAGTCCTTATATTTATGACATAAAAGTAGTCTTCTTTCATCATGAGAACAAATACCACCTTACTAAGGGGGGAGTGGAGTATATTGTTAGAGCTCACAACATGAGGGTAAATACAACACTTGTTAGTGCAGGGAAAATGAAAAGACTCATAAACACTAATAAGAGATATGTACTCATGGTTGTAAGAGAGAAATATGTTGGGACATCCGACGCTTTCCAAGGATGTGATCCTTCTCACAAAAAGGAATTAATTGATATTGTTTCTAAGTATGATGATATTTTTCAGGAATCAGATGGATTACCTCCTAAGAGAGAAATCCAACATGAGATACATATACAACATGATTCTCCTCTTCCTAATGTGGGCATTTATAGGATGTCAGTTGTGGAGATGACATAGATCAAGAAGCAGGTATAGGGATTATTGGATCAAGGGGTCATCAGGCCCAGTTCATTGCCTTGTGGTTCTTTGATCGTGATGGTTCCACAGAAAGATGGCACATGGCAAATGTGTGTCGATTATTGAGCCTTAAATAAAATCATGGTGAAAAATTGATACCCTCTTCCTCATATAGATGATTTAATTGATTAGTTAAAGAATGTTGTTTATTTCACTAAGTTGGATTTGTACAGTGTATACCATCAAATCAATGTCGCAGCACATGATGCATGGAATACTTCCTTTAAAACCAAACATGGATTGTTTGAGTGGTTAGTTATGTTGTTTGGGCTTTATAATTCTCTAACAAATTTCATGTGTGTGATGAATGATGTATTCAGGCCTTTCCTAGATGAGTTTGTGATTTTATATTTAGACGACATTCTTGTTTTTAGTAGGACTTGGGATGAACATGTGAGGCATGTAAAACAAGTATTAGATACTTTGCAAAGGGAAAAGTTGTATGTAAAATTGTCTAAATGTGAATTTGGTAAGACTGCACTTGTATACTTGTTACATATTATTTTTGTCACCCCTATGACAATTAATGATGTAAACCTATGCTTTGTCTTGAGAAGGATCAATGGCCTGAATCCTTGAAGAAGAATGAAGATACATTTTCCTAGAGAGATGGAATTATAGTTTTCCTTGGTCAAAAAGATTAGAAAAATGGATCATCGCACCTTGCTTAGTGTTAAGGGTGAGATGATCTAGGATCATCATAGGCTGCACCACAGTGACCTGCGACGTCGTCGCAGTTTTATTAGTGTTAAGGGTGCGACAATTTTCCTATGAAGGAAAAAGAGGAATTTCTCGAAAGTTCTAGAATAGAAGCTTCGAGGGTGAGGTGGTCTCCGATCGGTTTGGATCTGAGTCACATCCTTGATCTCTTGGGATCATCCTAACCTCCCCACCCTATCCTTTTCAGCCTATAAAAGGAGAGGAGTTCTCATGGGGAAATTTGGATTGAGTTGGCTAGTGATTAGTTGGAAAGTTCTTGAGTTTTGTAGCTCAGAGTTTTTGGATCTTGTATGTTGTCTTTGAGCTTTGCTTTGTCAAGATAGATTGTTGATCTCAGAATCAGTGGAGAAAAAGTGTGTGGGAAGAAAGGAACTATTGGAAGGGACTTTACAACATCAAGGCATTTGGTTGTATTATCCTTTTCATATTTATAATACAGTAATATATTTATTTCCCATAAAATTAGTCTTATTTTATTGTATGACTCCTTGATCACATACATAGGTTTTGTTGAGTATACATTGTTGCCTTCACTTTGTTGGCTTGTGTAGTTAGTATGCTTGATAACTAAAACTTAGGGAAAGTTTTATATTATGTCTTGTTTGGTTCTAGTTTTAGGGTGAAACTAGGGACATTTGTTTGTGTCTGCACTTATCGATTTGTCTGATAACAAAATTGGCGACCATACTGGGGAACAAATTGTTTTCCTATTTTGTCTTTCTTTCTTGATTTGATTGCCTGGGTTCTATTTTATGAGTCACTAGGAGATCCAGATGAACTCTTTGACTGTTTAATTCACTGGAAAACCTTCTTTCTTTTTATTTTTTCCATTTTTCCTTTGATCGTCGCACCCTGATTTGAGGGACAATGCGACTATATAGGATCAACGCACCCTGCCTTTAGACACAATGCGACGATATAGGATCGACGCACCCTGCCTTTAGACACAGTGCGATGATATAGGATCGATGCACCTTGCCTTTAGACACAGTGTGACGATATAGGATCGACGCACCCTGCCTTTAGACACAGTGCGACATCATCACACTGTATTGTTCTCTGGCCCATGATGATCTAGGATACCATTGGGAAGAAGAAAAGTAGAGTCAATTTCCCATGTATGTTATGTAGAGGGAGTCATAAAAATCACCTTTTCCCTCGTATGGATGAAGCCTCAAAATTACTAGAATACATGACTATTTCCCAACCTCAACTTCCGGTTGCTTATCGCAAGATTACTCTCGACCTACAGATAGTTGATGGAATGATCAATTCGGTCCCTTCATCGGTCGGTCCGGTTGATCAGGTAGTCAATCTAGTCACATCCTTAGTTGAACCAGTTGAAAAAGTGGTCGCTCTAATCCCATCCTTGGTCGATCCCACTCTCCTGTTAGAGAGTGAAACCCAAGCGGTCGATCTATTTCCATTCTTCGATCCCATTCTCCCCTTGGAGAATGTAACTCAAGTGGTCGATCTAATATCGTCATCGGTTGATCCTACTCTCCCACTAGAGATTAAATCTAATACTGCCCATGTTTTTCTCATTGATACAAATCTACCATGCTAGGGGGAATTCTTCCTTTTCCCATGGAACCCCCTCCAAGTAATGAGGTCATCCTTTTTGATTGGGGTGCGCTAACTAGACCTCATCTTCCTTCTCACATTCCTTTCAATATTACAGTGAAATTTTGTGGTTGGGACATTCCTCAGATGCTGATAGACGAAGGTTCATCCGTTAGTAGTTTTTCCTATATTGCTTGGAAAGCTTTGGGTTATCCTCAACTTGTCTTGGTTACGCAGAATCTGTTAGCTTTTAATAGAAGAACCAGTCAACCTTTAGGGATCCTTCCTCAGTTTCCCATAACTTTGGGAGGGAAAACTGTCTTTATTGATGTTATGGTAGTCCAAGACCCCTTGGATTTTGATTTACTCCTTGGGCGAGATTATGTCTATGCCATGAAAGCTATCATGTCCACTCTTTTTCATGGGATATATTTCCCTCATGATGGAAGAATTGTGACTATTGATCAACTTTCGTTCGTTCACCCTGACTTGACCATCAACTCGATGACCTCCCTAAATGGTTCTTATCTGCAGACGATATCGCCTCCGCCACAGGTCAATTATGTGGCATTGTCTCCCATGCCTTCAGTTGCTGATGAATATGAGCCTCTCGCTCTAAGCTCAGTATCTTATGACTTAGATCCGGTAGTTGACATGGTGATCTCTTTGATAGGGATTTTAGATCTTGATATCCTTACCCCCTGTCGTGACCCTCGACATGGTGTCTTTCCAGAGCATTGTTCTTCCATCTAGTGAAGATCTCTTGGAATCCATGACCGAGTTTTGTCCCTTGACATGGTGTCCTTCCAGAGTGTTACCCTCTTGGAAGACATGATCAAGAAGAGTCTTTTGAGCATGGTTTTCTGATTTCAAGATCATTAAAAAATGAAACTATCTTTGAGCATGGTTTTATGATTTCAAGCTCGTTAAAAAATGAAACCAACTGTGAGAATAGTTTTTGCGTCTCTGTAGCAACCTTGTTAAAAAATGAAACAAAGTTTATGAGCATAGTTCTTGTTCCTTTGTCAAGCTCGTTAAAAAATGAAATAGTTTCCCCCCTCTTAGATTGAGTCAACTACTTTGTTCCGTATAGTATTTGAAGCTTCATTTCATCCGCCTGTGTTGTTGGATGAAACGAAGCTTGGGGGGCAATGCTTACAACCTCTGGACTTCATGCTGAATTTAAGAAACTAGCTTCTTAAGTTGTGGGCTAAGTACCAACCATCCCTGGATTCTGATTTGGGAAGTCACAAGCATAGTTTCCTCTGGTTCAAGCTTGTGTAAAAATGAAACCAGGTCCAAGCATAGTTTTGGCTAGTTTTAAGCTTGTGTAAAAATAAAATCTATCCCAAGCATAATTTTGTTTTGTTTTAAGATTGAGTAAAAATGAAAACAATCTCGATCTTAGTCTTTGTTCTTTCTCATGCTCATAAATACTTGAAAATGTAGCCGAGTAAAATTTTATCACTTTTTCAGACTCGTAAAGGTTATACGAAAAAGGAATCCCCTGGAGTTCCCTTTAAGCTCTTTTCAAACTCTCTAAACATGAAAAGATTGTTGAGCAACCTTGTTCTTTTCACGCTCGTAAAATTATTTGAAGAAAATGTCTAATGAGTGGTAGGTTATATATTTTTCATTCTCGTCAGACTAACTTACAAAAAAAGACCTTATGGAGTTCTCTTTAAGTGTTTTTTAGACTCTCTAAAAATGAAAAACCCCTGAGTTTTCTTTATTTGGACTCATTAAACAAACATCGAAAGACCCATATGGGATCAAACCAATCCTTCCTAGGGTTCGTTAAACATACTCCCAAGGAATCATCTGAAGGATGAGATTACAGTTCAAGCATATGTTATCCTCCTCAAGCTTGTGTAAAAATAAAGAGGTACTCGCCAGAAATGGTGGGGGAAAAATTGGGAAATAAATGTGTCTAAACTTGTATTCTATGGAAGAGTCACTTTTGAATATGACACCCTTTCACTTGCTTTGTGTCTAGGTTAGAAAATCCGCTTGTCTCCTGATCATACTTCTTTATAAGATTACAAATTGGTTTGTGATCCCTGTTGTTGAGTCAGTGTTTCCAAGACAGTTGTCGTGTCATCAATATGTTCAAAGAGAAGATCAACCCGGAAATCCTTCTATTACATCGACCATTTCTATAGTCCTTAATCCTTCTATTGTGTCGACCATCCGTGAGTCAGTCCTGAATCACATGTTACTCTGATCTACTTCAAATATTTTTACCTGTTTCGTGTCATTGATGGGGGATACATTAAGTTTCTCCTATGACAAGTCTTTTACTGTTGACTTCAACTCATTATCCAGAAATTAGACTTAGAAACTAATTGGTACCTTGGAACATGCATGCCTCAATGGTAGGTTTCCTCACTTTCGACAGTGGGTTTTCATTATTGACCCTGATCGGGAGATTTCGCCAAGTGTTCGACTTCAACTCATTAATTCACATTAGTTGGATTGTACTAGAGTACCTTGGGAGTCGTTGACATTAATGGTGATTTCCCTCACACTTGTTAACGATATACACTAATGACCGGTAATCAAGTGGTTTCTACCATGTTCGACTTCAACACATGTATTCGCATGGTTAGATTTGTACTACAGAGTGGTGGTGATGAAGACCCTGAATCTTTTCTGACAGATTCATGTTGCATTGGAGTATATTCATATTGTACTATTGAATAGATCCACAGTGTATGTCTCATGGCTATGTTCAAATTTGAGTCTTTAACACATAGATCCGCAATGTATTTTTGGTGTCTATGTTCATATTTGAGTCATAATGGCATGGATCCACAATGTATGTTTGGTGGCCATGACCTATATTACTTGAAATGGATATTTTCATGTCGGCATTTATGCTTTGAGTTGTTTGTATTATGAGTATGGGAATGCCTACCTCAGTGATGATATATCATTGTACTTTATTTCTTTGTTTGTTGGCAGGTTTCCGACCGACATGTTCCTTGTTCCCAACACACACTCGACAAAGTATTTCAGCTATCACTCTATTCTATCTTCATACTTTGGGGGGCTCTCTGTTACAAATTATTTTTTTCACCCCTATGACCATTAATGATGTAAACCTATCCTTTTTCTTGTGAAGGATCAATGGCCTGAATCCCTGAAGAAGAATGAAGATACATTTTCCAAGAGAGATGGAATTATACTTTTCCTTTGTCAAAAATATTAGAAAAAGGGATCGCCGCACCTTGATTAGTGTTAAGGGTGTGAAGATATAGGATCTTCGTAGGTTTCACCATAATGTCCTACGACATTGTCGCAATTTTCTCAGTTTTAAGGGTGCGACAATTTTCGTACAAAGGAAAAAGAGGAATTTCTCGAAAGTTCTAGAATAGAAGCTTCTAGGGTGAGGTGGCCTCTGATCGGTTTGGATATGAGTCACATCCCTGATATTTTGGGATCATCCTAACCTCCTCACCCTATCCTTTTCAGCCTATAAAAGGAGAGGAGTTCTCATGGGGAAAGTTGGATTGAGTTGGCTAGTGATTAGTTGGAAAGTTCTTGAATTTTGTAGCTCGGAGTTTTTGGAGCTTGTATGTTAGCTTCGAGCTTTGCTTTTTCAAGATAGATTTTTGATCTTAGAATCCATGGAGAAGAAGCGTGTGGGAAGAAAGGAGCTTTTGGAAGGGACCTTACAACATCAAGGCATATGGTTGTATTCTCCTTTTCAAATTTATAATACAATAATATATTTCTTTCCCATAAAATTGGTCTTATTTTATTGTATGACTCCTTGATCACATACATAGGTTTTGTTGAGTATACATTGTTTATTTCACTTTGTTGGCTTGTGTATTTTTACAGGTTCAACATCCCATAAGCCTCAGAATGGAGTGAGGATGACACTAGCGAGGAAAAACGACATTTAAAAGGTATGCCATTTATCTCTTGTTAGTTAGTATGCTTGATAATTAAAACTTAGGGAAAGTTTTATATTTTGTCTTGTTTTGTTCTAGTTTTAGGGTGAAACTAGGGAGATCTGTTTGTGTCCACACTTACCGATTTTTATGATAACAATACTTAGGTCATATTGTAAGAGGAGGACAATTAAAAATTGATCCTTCCAAAATTGATGTAATTGTAAATTGGCATGAGCCAAAAAGTGTAGCCTAGGTCCGAAGCTTCTTAGGTGCAGTCCAATATTGGAGGAGGTTCATTTCAAACTTCTCCTTTATAGCAGCTCCTTTGCATGCTTGAACCAATTTGAATAAAAAAATTTAGTGGGAAGGAAAGAAACAAAAATATTTCGACACTTTGAAGGAGAATATCAGTACCACACCAGTATTAGCACTGCCGAATCTTCAACAACCTTTTGAGATTGATACAGATGCCATCGGATACACCATGGGTGCAGTATTGATGAAATATCATAAGCCTATCTATTACCACTATGAAACTTTTAACCAAGTTGTTGTTAACTATCCTACATATGATAACGAGTTGTATGCATTTGTCCAAAGCGTAAAGAAATGAAAGCACTACTTGTTAGGGAAGGAAACAATCATACATACAGATCACCAACCCTTACAGTATCTCCAAGCACAAACAAAAATGCAACAATATCGACACTATAGATGGATGGGTTTTCTACAACAATTTAATTTGGTAATCAAGTACAAAAAGGGTACAAGTAACAAGGTAGTCGATATGCTTTCTAGACCTCCTATTTCTTCTTCTATTATTTTGAAGAATACTTATTTATCTCATGATAGCTATGTAGAGAAATATGCCATTGATGAAGATTTTAAAGAAGTATATCAGAAGCTAACCCATGGTGCACAGGTAGAGAACTATTGTCTGCACGTAAAACTACTCTACCATGTTGGAAAGCTATGTATTCCTACAAGTGAACAAGTCCATGTAATATGAGAAGCTCACACTTTTCTTGTGTCTAGGAATTTTGGGGTAGGAAAAAATATGGCTCATTTGCAGAGGTTTTTTTACTAGCCTCAAATGAAAGCAATTGTAACTAAATATGTAAAGGGGTGTGTGATGTGTTCTACTTGTAAGCCCACTATTAGAAAACTGGGGCTATAATCACCACATCTTGTTCCATCCCATCCATGGGAAAGTATCTCCATGGATTTTATAGGGGGTTTACCAATGACCAAAGGGGGTCATAACTATTTTTATGTTGTAGTGGATAGGTTCAACAAGATGTGTATCTTGATGCCATGTAAAAATAATATCACTGCTGAGCAGACTGCTAATCTCTTCTTTCAGTATGTTTGGGTGCACTTTGGGTTACCCACATCCATTACCTCAGATCGAGATACTCTATTCCTTGGGGACTTTTGGACTAGCTTGTGGAGAATTATGGACACCAAATTGAAGAGGAGCACTTCTTTCCATCCACAGACTGGTGGACATACAAAGGTGGTAAACAAAACAGTGGTAATTTTTCTTTGAGGCTACTACAACAAGCATCCCAAGTTATGGGATGAACATATACCCTATGTACAACATGCATACAACCGAGCCTTGCATTCCTCCACTCAGAGTTCACCTTTTGAGACATGTTTCAGGTACCTACCCAAGGTTCCTTTGGACTTGATGTATGGGAGAGATATCGATGTGAATGAAGAAAGAACAAAGGACAGAGCCTGCAAGTTCATCCATAGGATTCAACAGGTGCACCAGGAAGTCAGGGAACAGTTGGAGAAAAGTAAAGCACAATATAAATCTCGGCATGGCGAGCACAAGATTGATCATTAGTTCTAGGTTGGATACCGAGTATGGCTTCACATCAACAAGGATATATTGAAGGGTGAAGGAAAGAAACTCAAGTCCATTCATTATGGACCCTTCACTATCTTGGAGAAAAGTGGTACCAATTCTTTTTGTCTGGATCTTCCACCTTATATGCATATTTACTCAGTTGCGAACGTAGAGAACTTGAAAATTTTTTAGCCTCCCATGATCATGGATCAGGATGAGGAAGTTTCAATACCTTCAGTTGATGATTTTTCTCCGGAGTACTTGGATGAGTTACAGGAATATATCATCCTGGACAGAAGGATGAGGACTTCATGCAGGAGCGATGTTGATTATCTTCGAGTAGGCTTAAAGGTCACACATCCAAGCAAGGCAAAGTGGATAGAGAAGGACAAACTGAGGGGCTCTTCCCTCACTTATCTATTGATTGATGAAAGATTTTGGTGGTCCAAAAAGATCTCAGTGGGAAGGTGTTATCCAAAAAGGATCCATAGAAGGGTAAGAATAGCTTAGAACTCGCAGAGGAAACTCAAGATGCTTAGAATGGCCTCAGTAGATAGAGAAAGGGAAAAAAATTCAAAGTTCCCAAAACTTAGTGAACATGACATTATCGCGAAGAGCACGTCGCAATATTTCTAATGACGCAAACAAATCGTCAAACGGAGTTGCAGATCGAAATATATTCGTGGTGAAAGTTTGGTTAACTTAGCCCAGTCAACAGGGGATGAGTCAGCATCCATATTGCTGATGTCAGCATCCGTACGGATGACGTCAAAATCCATACAATACACGTGGTAGGAGAAGAAGGTGACATGTTTCATATTGACATCACCATGACGTCAGCATGGTGACATGGCAACACCAAAGGTTTCCACGTGTCACCCAATTTTGGCACTTTCAGATCAATTCATGGACCAATAGGATTGTGCCACATGGAATCCGTATGGTTCGTACAGTGACATAGAATGATGATGTGGCACTGACATGAAAATATGACATGACAGGGATGGCATGGTCGAATGAAAGGTTGCCACCTGGCCCAATCAGGGTCTTCCACCTGACAGGCGACAAAATCACAATGACAACCCGTATCCAAATTTTGTAAAAAATTAAGGATTGGCGGGTCCGCCAAATCTGGTGGACCACGCAAAATGCGACCACATTCTATTCGTTATAATCCTGGATAGCGCCACTGCCAAAGTTTGCGGAGAAACTTTGTTTATATTTATATATATTACAACAAACCAAACCAAAAGGGAGAGGCCCGCGGCTTTGACCCCAGGACCTCCTCCCCACACTACGCCTTAACATTCACGCCCAAACCAACGGGCCAATGACCCATGCTTTGTAATGATCACCATGGATTTTACTTAAGTGTTGAGTCCTCCAAGCCCTGGAGAAGTGCACGTGTGGTACGGCATGTGCACTCATTTCAAGTTAGTATATTCATTAATTGCAGGTTGTAGGAGGGCACGAAAACATAGAAAAATTTCTTCTTGGGCCTGGGAGTGTCAGAGTCGGATCGAGGCATGGAGACAATGATTTTTGGGTAATTCGACACCAAGAATTCAATGGTGTTGTCTGTTTTATGATCTAATCATTATTTTTGTAGCTTGATTTCAGAATGAGGTATACTTATGTATTTTTCCAAATTCTTTTGTTGAGTTAATGAAAAAGACTACCCATTTGAGAGCAGGACCCAGAGACGTAGTCCACTAGGGAAGAACTCCGTTATCAAGTTTTTGTGTTCATATTTTATGCTTATGTCTCTTCATAATTGAGCTTTCCTTATTTAATGGTGCACTTTAATTTATGCTCATTTAATGCACTTCTTTATAAGTCACTCGATGAAAAGATCCTGGATCACCAAAGGACTCAGTAACAACACATCATGGACTTAATCTTCTATAAATACCCTTGTAATCCCATTAGACCAATAATCACCTGTATTACACTTAGTATATCAACAACACGTTAGCTATTGGTATTACTTCTCCTTATTCAGGTAATCATCATAGTAATCATTACTAATGAATCTGTTGTACCAAATGCTTAGTAGTATAGTTATGTTCCTTGATTAAGCTCTACCTTATTTCCATAATCTATGTACATGAGTTAGCTAAGATGATATGACTAGTACCAATAAAGAGCATAGGTAATGATACTTATTACTCATAGATAGTGTAATCATAGTAACCTAATATGAAAACTGTAACATAAGCAGATAGAGTGGATTAGTACTAAGAGCTTGAACAAGCATGACCTTATATTGTTACATGATAGTAAGTAATCATGTATCTTTGCTTAAGTTGGTGTTATATGTAATACAATTCTATCTGTTACGTATTATGTGTATTCAATGAAGCTTATTATTATGGAAAGGATACCTTTATTAGTATAATGGAAACAATACTAACCTAACTAATATGGTAAATACATCTACTTATCCTTGTTAGCTATATAAGTATTCCAGTAATTACATATATGGAGTAATGAAACCACATTTAATCTACAAAGCACATTGAGATTACACTAGTGACCTTTTTCTCATAAGGATATGGATAGTAATCACACCTTAATTAGGTGAAATACATAGGATAAGCTTAACCTATTTCATGAAAGATGGAAACACTGACCTAGCTAGTAATGATAAGGATTAGTTTAGGAAGCATGTATACCTTATCTCTATATGTCTATGTTCTCCATGTATCTAGTCCATTCATATTGGTTGATCAAGTACAAGCTTCATTAGTTATACCTATTACTAACCTTTATTGAATCACTCACTAAACAATGGTAATCAAAGAGAGCTTGATTGTATGACCCTTATTGAACATGATGCAATGGACTTGTAAATTAGTTATACCTATTATATGTCTTTGATGCTTTGAAGTTGTTATAAATGCTTAAATGCCTTCAAGTTTTTTTATAAATTATATTTCCATTTTATGTTTCTATAACTTATGAACTTTCATATTCATGGATTTTCAAAGGATATCTAGATCGAGGTGAGATGTTGAGACAATATTCTCTAAAAATGCCTCACAAACACTCTAGGATATCCAATGAAGGATTAAGAGGAAACCCCTTCTTTGACTGAGACTACGAGGACATCAAAGACCCCTATCTCAACAAGGCATGGAAACTGGGAGGGGCAACTAGTAGTGACCAAAGGCAATCTAGTCATAGGAGGAGATTATGAAATGAATCTATGAATAAATCATCTAGAGAATGTGCTCAAAATAGTTCTATGGATGAAACATTCTTAGATAGGTTGAACATTAATACTCAAACACCAGATAGTGCAAAGAATGCATCATGACAAGAAAATATGTTCGGTAATTTTGTTTTTGTTTTTGTGTATTTATGTTTGTGTGTGTGTGTGTGTTTGTTTTATGTTTTATGTTTTATGTTTTTTGTTTCTGTTAAATGTTGTAATTATTTTCAAATGTGTATGTGTAGAGGATGAGTTTATTACAAGAGAATATAATGAAAGAGAGAGTGCTTATGATGAAGATTCCAATGTTGGTGAAGAGGGTGAAGGTGGATTTAGGGAGAATTGTCAAGAAACATAAGATTACACACCTACGTCCACCTATCCTTCATATGTTGGTGATAGTCTTCCTTGGGAAGGGTATACTGAAGCGATGACCCTTGAACGATGCTCAGGTGTTAAAAGAAGGATGAAAAATGATTTGAGGTGCTTGTATCTCCCTCGAGAGAGTAAGAAAAGCTTGGAGATTTTTTTGCATTCATTGCCAAAATTTATGGATGCATATCAAAATATGGGGCCAACAATTGATAGTTTTATCGATTTGATGAGGAGATGAAAGTCAGAGGTGATGGGCCCAAATAAATGGGAAGTAGTAAAAAATAGAGTTTCACAAGAAGATGCAATTTCTATGTTTAATTTCAAAGAGGGGCCAAAGCGAAAGGTGTTGAAGGTGCAATATTATAAGCACCCCACATAACATGACACCTCTATAATATATTTTTGGTAGCATATGGGAAGTTGTCGTTGAAAGACGAGGTTCCACATTAATTTGCTAGACTCTTTTATGCAGATTTTTTTTGTTCGACAACACAAGTATTCCAACAGAGGATGAACACCTTCAGTAACCACTCACATAACTAGATCAAATATAAACACACTGATGTTTTCACGTGGTAAAAACCCTATGGGGAAACATCCACAGCCCCAACCAATTCAGTCACTTGGAGCAATTTATTAATGAAAAGAAAAAGATTACAGAGAGATTTTACAACAGAGTTTCTCACAATCGATCATCGGAAAATGACCCTCCATGTTCTTTAAATATAGATCATGGACCAATCAGGTGTTAAGACACGGATCAATGGTCATTAAGATTGAGGAGAGTATGAACCGTTGGATCACTCTATGTCAGGAACATATTGTGACCATCGGATTTCCTAACTACAAATGCATACTAAAGAAACGCACTAGAAAACACACTTTTACCTAATGACACAATAGATCACGTAGATCTTAATTAACTCCTAAGTGTATAAATATCCTAGCATCCCCCCTTAAGAACAACTTGGGATAGGATTGAAGGATTTACAATAGTGAGACAATAGGAGAATAAAGGAGACATTAGAGCTTATCCCCCCTTAATGACAAATTCCTGAACTCCTAACATAGATCAAAGTTTGGAAAACTTTGCTTCTGTAAGAGACTTGGTGAAAATGTCTGCAACTTGATCTTCTGTAGGGAAAAAGAGCACTTCAATAACTTGATCATGAACAAGCTTTCTGATGAAGTGCATGTGTAGCTCTATGTGTTTTCTACGCTGATGTTGAACTGGGTCTTTGGCGAGCTTGATGGCACTCTGATTGTCACACCAAAGGCTGGTCGGATGCTGGTGCTAGAATCCAAACTCTGAAAGGATCTGTTGAAGCTACAAGGCTTCCTAACTTGCATTTATTGTTGCTCGGTACTATGCTTGTGCTGAAGAAAGTGCAATAGCCTGTTGTTTCTTACAGGCCCAAGTGACAGGTCCTAAACCAAGGCTGAAAACATAACCTTCAGCAGAATTCTAATCATCAGGGTCACCGACCCAATCTGAATCAGTGAAACCAACCAATAAAGGAGTCCCCCCTGAACTGTAATGTATCCCGAACTGAACTGTACCACAAACATATACTGGGCAACAAGACCAATAGAAAAGGAAAGATTAGGATGGGTATGAGTCAAGTATAAGAGGCTACCAACTAATTGACGATACATGGTGGCATCAACTTCAGGAAAAGTACAAGTGGAAGTAAGGTTGAATCCGTGTTGGAAGGGAGAGGGGATTGGTTTACAATCATCCATGTGAAAGCGATGAAGAAGGTCACAAACATACTTAGACTGGGAAATAAAAATTCCTTCATTGGTTTGCAAAACTTGGAGGCCAAGGAAATAGTGCAAAAATAATAAGTCTGTCATTTCAAATTTCTTCTTAAGGCTGGTTTTCACATGGTTTAAAAGTTTTGAGTCACTACTAGTAAGGATAAGGTCATCAACATAAAGGACAAGTATTATGAGATGGCTTCCTACTTTCTTGGTATAGACATTAGGATCAGAATGGCATCTAGAGAATCCAGTGGCAATAAGAAAGTTTTCCATTTTGGCATACCAAGCTCGGGGAGCTTGCTTGAGACCATAAAGAGATTTCTTGAGGCGACAAACAAGGCTAGAGTCATTATGGACATAGCCAGGAGGTTGTCCCATGTAGATTTCTTCTTGCAAATATCTGTGCAAGAAGATGGATTTAACATCCATCTGATGGACCTCCCATTTATGTGAGGCAACAAGGGAAAGAACAAGGCGGATGGAATTCATTTTTTCTAAAGGGGCAAAGGTTTCATTGTAGTAAATTCCTTCAACTTGGGAAAATCCTTTGGTAACTAATCGAGCCTTGTGTCTTTCAACACTTCCATCTGATGCATACTTAGTTCTGTAGACCCATTTGCATCTAACACGTTTTCTTTCTTTTGGAAGAGGTACAAGATCCCAAGTATCATTTTCCATTAAAGAACAATACTCTTCATTCATTGTTGTATCCCAATCTGGATGACCTGAAGCTTATGCAAATGTCTCTAGATCATGAGTTTCTGAAACTTGAGCCAAAAGAGAAGAGGCTCACTGAAACTGTGAACGTGTCGGACGTTGATCCGAAGGATCACTGATAAGATCACCAATTGCTTCTCGTGTTGAATGAACCCATCTCAGAAGTGGTGGAGCTGGTGTTGGTTTAGGTTCAAAGGACTCATCTGGAGGAGGGTGAGCAGGCGGAGGTGGATTTTCATCCTCACTGTTATCATCTAAAGAAGAAACCATATCATAATAAGGTACAAACGTCAAAGATGGATCGCAGGCCGAATAAGGCACAACCGCTGAATTAGGCTTGCATGCCAAAGAAGGCACAAACGTCGAATTAGGCTTGCAGGCCAAGAGATTTTCATCAAATTTAACATCTCTTATAATAATAATTTCATTACAAGATGTTTGAAGAAGTATGTAACCTTTGACATCTTCAGAATAACCAACAAATATACACTTTTCACTTTTAGGCTGCAATGTTTTCCTTTTCTCATAAGGAATGTGAGCCCATGCTATACTGCCAAATACACGGAAGTGATTTACATCTTGTTTAATTTTAATCCAAGCTTCTTCCGGTGTTATATTTTTAAGATACTTTGTGGGAGTGCGATTTACTATGTAATTTGGACAGTTGATGGCTTCCGCCCAATACTTTAGAATTAATCCCTTAGATTGGATCATACAATTAGCCATTTCTTTTAATGTGCGGTTCTTTCTCTCAGCAACACCATTTTGTTGTGGTGTATATGGAATAGTGTGTTGCATTTGGATTCCCTGTGTAGTGTAGTAATTTGTAAAATTATTGTTCACATATTCGCCTCCATTATCTGTTCTTAACCTTTGAATTTGATGTCCAAATTTCTTTTCTACAAGGGCCTTGTAGGCAAAAAACTTGTCAAAAACTTCGCTCTTAAGTTTTAAGAAGTAAACCCAAGTGCGTCTAGAAAATTCATCAATGAAAGTTAAGAAATACTTGCACCCAGAAAAAGAAGGAGAATAAAGTGGACCACACAAATCACTGTAAACAATCTGCAAAGGACCCGAGGCATGCCAAAAGACACATTTTTCAAAACTGTCCCGATGATGTTTTCCGAGAACACAATCGGCACAAACACCATCTTTGCATGAAACAAGAGGAAGACTAGTCACAATCTATTGATTACATAGTTGTTGCAATGAGCGATAGTTTATATGACCAAACCGCTCATGCCAAAGTTTGCTCAAGTCATCACTATGAGCAATAAAAAATGATGAAAAAGATGATGACCTAAAGTTGTCAAACTTGTACAACCTGGTAATATCATCAAAAATTCCAGTTGCAAGAACATTATTAGGATCTTTTAGATCCTTGATTACAACTTGGTGAGGTGAAAACTCTACGATTTTACCTTCACATGAATGAGTGATTTGATATACTGATAGAAGGTTACAAGAAATACTTGGAACACATAATACATCATTGAAATGGTCATTTTCTACTTGTACTGTTCTAGATCCTTCAACACTAAGAGATCTATCATCACCAACAAAATTTTCTTGGTGTTACATTCATTTAGAGTAGAAAATATGTCTCTATCCTTAGCCATATGATAAGATTCTCTAGAATCAATAAGCCACTTATCAGAAGTAGAAGTAGAAGATGTATTGAAGGAGAAACCAGAAGCAGAAAGTGCATTTCCATGAGAAGAAGAAGAAGAAGAAGTAGAATCAATACTGATGTTGTGTTTCTTCATCGCTGCTTCTAAATCTTCCATCTTCTTGAAACATTTGGACTCATCATGACCATCTTTATCACAAAAGTTGCAATGTCTGTTAGTATTCTTATTTTTATATTTTTCTCCTTTGTCTCCATTAGGAGCAAAAGCTGTCTGAGTGGGTTTGGGACCCTTATATTGCTTGTTGTTGTGGTGAGGATGTTGCTTCTTGGGATTCTTGGGTTTATCTTTTTTATTGAAAACTAAGGTTTTGTTGGTGGTACCTGCAGTGTTGATCACTCCAAGTTGTACTAGATTATCTTGCTCTTTAATCAAAGAATCACAAAAGTTCTTAAGAGTGGGTTTTTGATAAGTTGCCCCTACAGCCTCTTGTATGGCATAAAAGGTAGATACAAACACATAATATACACTACCTAGACTATAAAGCATAAGATAGATGAAACGATCTTCGTCTATGTTTATCTTACATTCTTCACATAAAGTTCTGAGTTTTTTAAACTTAGATAGATAGTATTCAATGCAAGAAAAATCACTTGGACTCAAAGTTAGTACTTGATTTTCTGATTGTTGTGCTCGAATAATATTGTGTTTACCAAACACAAATTCAATATTTTCCCAAGATTCTTTGGTTTTATCAATTGATTGAAGGTGGAACCTTAAATCAGGAGAGATGGACATTCTGATTAATCTGTGTGCTTCGTCATTCCTATTATCCCATTTGGATTTCTTATCAACATCAGTGGGTGTTGTTTCGTTTCCCAAGATAATCCGGTACAAGCCTTTACTTCTGAATAAATCCTCCATATGGGATTTCTATTGGAAATAGTTGGTGTTGGTGAAGGTAAAACTAAAACTGATAATATGAATGGAAAGAGCTTGAAAATTTATGCGGTTTAAAAAAAAACGACACTGAAAACGAACTTCGGATGTGAGAGTTATGCCCTTTTAAAAAAAGGCATAAACGGTAACCAAAGGACCACGTGGTAGTGTAAGTTGTTTTATGAAGTGACCCACTTTTATAAAGAGAAGTGGGGCTCACTTTTACAAAGAAAAGATGCATGCAAAATAAATAACTCTAAAATAAAATATTAAAACTACTTATAGTGATTCACTTTTATACTTGAAGTGAAATACACTTTACAATTTTAGCATGAACTTTTAAAAAAAAAGTAACAAAAGAGAGACTTGAACTCAAGACCTCTTACTTAATAAGGCAACTTTTAACCAAATGGTCTAGCAAAACATATTGTAATGTTCAAAAGGAGGATTGTTTTTGTTTTTTTTGTTGTTGTTGAAGATGGCCTTCGATAGCGTGCTAAAAAAAACTCTTTTCACACAAGAAAAAAATTTCGCTTCTCGATCACAACAAGGGTTAGATCTCAGTTAGCTTACCTGAAAGATGCACCTTTTCCTATTTGTTTCTGATTTGCCGAGATTGCACAGGGCATGGGGCAAAGAGAATATGAATATCTAAAGGAGTAGCAACCTGGAAATAAAAAATACAAAACCGAAATAAAACCAAAATACTTCTCTGCAAAAAATTTAAAAAATGCGTATTCAAGTTTTATACCTCCGGTTCTGACTGTAATGGTCGTATATTGGGAAAACGGAAACCTTTTCGAGTGAAAAGAAAAGTGTTCCTGAATTAAATGAGTGCTCTGGACGCAGTGGAACAATCCTCTCAGCCTATAAATGTATATAAATGATAGAAAATAGAAATGATGCAACTTGTCTTCACGATCTCGATCTACAACAGGAGCGGGTCTTCAAATAGGCTCTGATACCATGTTCGACAACATAAGTATTCCAACATAGGACAAACATCTTAAGTAACCACTCACATAACCAGATCAAAAATCAACACATCGATGATTTCACATGGTAAAACCCCTACGGGGAAACATCCACGACCCCAGCCAACGCGACCACTTGGAGTAGTTTATTAATGCAAAGAAAAAGATTACAGAGAGATTTTACAAGAGAGTTTCTCACAATCGATCATCGGAAAATGACCCTCCATGCTCTTTAAATAGATATCATGGACCAATCAGGTATTAATCCACAGATCAATGGCCATTAAGATCGAAGAGAGTATGAACATTCAGATCACTTTATGTCAGAAACATATCGTGACCGTCAGATTTCCTAACTACAAATGCATACTAATGCATACTAAAGAAACACACTAGAAAACACACTTTTCCTAATGACACAATAGACCAAGTAGATGTTAACTAACTCCTAAGTGTCTAAATATCCTAACATTTTTCATCGGCATGCACCCTGATTTTACCAGCCTATCGTCCAGTTATTATGGGTTTGGCAAAGAATGAATATATGATTGAAAATGGGCATACCGAAATGCATAATTGCAAAGGGCTCCACAACATTTGGTATCTCATCCAACAGGGGAATTTCCTCACATTCAAAGATGCGAGCTACATCAAATGTTGGAAAGGAGGTTAGGAATGCAATTGGGGAAAATTTAGAATCAATTTTTTATGGTGTTGATGTTGGTTTGAACCGTTAGAGAATTGAAGCCAATTTTCATGTCAATTTTGTTTACAAATCAAATGAGAAGATAGATTTCATGTCCATAGAGAATATATGAGAGTATGACAAATGTTTCCATAATAATTTGAAGGAGTTAATTCAAAATGATGAACCAAACACCAAATTGGTATGTGTTACAGTTAGTAAATTTTTTCATGCATTTGAGGATAGTTTTCTTGTAGTTCTAGATACATATCATTGTATCTTTAAAAATAATTGGGTTGTTATCGTCATTCATTGCAGTTTGGTTATTTGTTAAATGAATCTCTAGAGAATAGGGGACTTGATTCATCAAGCTTAAATTTAGAAGGGTTGAATCAGGTACGTGCTTAAAAATATCCACTTTAGTTGTCCAAACTCCAAAACTTGTTGAATAATCAACATGCATGATTTTTAATTTTTTGTATTAATGTAAACACATATCCCTATTCCGTCTCCCACTACTTGGGCAGGCTTGTCCCAATTCTCATTGGGAGAGTTTGAAGAGGGTGGGAGTTCACTGGTACCATTGCATGTTGAAAACAAATTTAGTTATATATGAAAATTGCAATGTCATTTAAATTATTAATTTAAAAGAAAAATGTCTTAAACAATATATAATTTATTGAATCTTAGGGTATGGTGGGTAAGACTGTGACACAATAGACCATGAGAATGCCATCCTCTTCTGTGGTTGATAATATTCAGGTTGGCACATCACATGTATTACATGTTTCAAAATTTAAAACTACAATTTAATTTGTTAAAATCATTTAAATTTAATTTTCAAATGTACAAATTTGAAATGTGTTATAAGGCAATGTGGAGAAGAGAGTACGGGATATTGGGATTGAGGAGGATGCATCCATACCTAAGAAGAATGAATCTATTCAGGATGACACTTAATTAAATGTATGTACATTGCACATTAGTGAGTTTTAATTTGTTTTTATGTTGGGCCTTTTATATATAATTGTTCAATCTTATTTGTGTTGAATATTCATATTTTTTTTTACATTTTTCAAATTTATGTTTGATCAACTTTTTGATTAAGGTTGGCCTATTCATAGAAGGGTTACTCAATTATTGTCTATATAACTTCTCAATGCTTCGATCAATCATTTTGAAATATATAGAACTCCTATATAAGCTTATCATCGTCTAAAATGGTACATTCAATCTTATTTATGTTTAGATCATGATGCAAACCTAATTATGAAATCTAGAATTTGATTATATGAGAACAAAATATAGATCTCCCACATCAAAAAGAGGGAAGATTCTAAATTCACTTGGATATTGATCTTATTTAATATTATATCATGATTCAACCCGAACTATTCTAGATTTAAAAATATGATTACATTATCTTATTCATGATCTTATTTATACATGTTTAAACTTTAGATCATGATGCAAGAAATTTTGAACTTGAGCATTTGATTATTTGAGAACAAACTCTATCTCACATCAGAAAAGGGGAAGATTCCAAATTTTCTTCGATTGCATTCATTGTCTTCTTGTCCAAGAATGGTGTAATATGGAGATGTGTTTTCTGCATACAATGAAGTGAATTCCACTATCCATCTATTCCATTGCAGAAGAGGAGATAAGTATTTTCCTTGAAGAATGACTTAATATGGAGATTTGTGAACTTTCTGCATGTACACAAGAGAATTTACAAACACACAATTTTTCTCTTTAAAATTTTGATAGATATGATCTTACTTTGTTTAGATCATGTACGCAATGTTGAAAAAACATTTTGTTATAAAAGAAAATTAAATATTTATGCAAAGAATGGCTTAATATGGAGAGTAACTATTTTGGAAGTGATAATATTTAAAGAGAGCATTAATATTAGATACGTGGAACTCCGGTTGGGTATGTTATTCATGCTCACATGGTTGTGTTAATCTTGATGATCTGCTTGGGTATGTTATTCTTTCTCATTGTTATTTAAAATAAAGTTCAATATATTTAAAATATTTGCTAATAAAGTATATGCTAGTATGTGTTATTGGTTTTTCTTTTTATTGTTACAGTGATGTTTAAATTATTGGTAGAAAAGAAGCACATGGATTTTGGAAGATGAAACTGTCGAATCTTAGATCTGTGGAACTCTGGTTGGGTATGTTATTCTTGCTCACATGGTTATGTTAATTTTGATGATCTGCTTGAGTATGTTATTCTTTCTCATTGTTATTTAATAAAGTTAAATATCTTTAAAATATTTTCTAATAAAATATATATAATACGTGTTATTGGTTTTTCTTTTTATTTTTGCAGTGTAGAAAATGAGCACATGGATTTTGGAAGATGAAACTTCAATAGTTTTGGTATGTCAATTTTGCTTTAATCACAATTTGTTTTATTTATCTAAAATGGTATGTGTACATTTTATTTAAATTTTGTAGATATATTTTATTTAAAATTTTTAATTTTTAAATTTGAAAAATGTTTTTATTTTTATTTATTTATTATTATTATTATTATTATTATTATTATTTCAGGTATTAAGAGATATATCTCAGCGATGGTTTAGAGTTGAAGTTTGGAGATAAATATTATTTACTTCTTAGTTTTTATTAGTTTTTGTTAATTTTGAGACCAACGCCACTTAATGGTGATATCATGTTTAGATATTGACATGAAGATTGATCATACTTAGATTATATTATTACCCTATATAAGTTGATGGGTATGTACATAAATGATGTTATGACATTACATCAATGTAATCTAATTTATATATGGAAAGCACTCATTACTAAGAAGTGATTGGATTCATGTTATGCATTATGTTATTTGATTCATTACTAGTATAAAGTATTCATTATGAATATCCAATGCCATTTGAGTTAACATGTCATATGATTTTCCTTGGGGCTTCTGTGCATGCCAAATTGGCATGCACATCAGCCACTCAAATCACTAGGATTCATTATGTATGGTTATGCCAACTCAAAACACTTGGATTCATTATGGTTATAACAACGAAACATGAACAATTAGTTATGGTTATTACAATGAAACGTTATCAAGTTTATAACATAACTTCACATTTACTATTGTTCAAGTCTCTATTACTCTATATACAATCATACCATTATAGTAATATATAGAGAGACCATTTATTATAATAGTCAATAATTAAAGGCCTAATATTAATATAGTCTTTAACAAAGCTTACTTAAATAAGAGTTTAATAACAAATTTGTGTACATAACTGTTGGGAATAGTTTTGTGCATGCCCCAACAGTTTTGTGCATGCCAAATTGGCATGCACAACAACCATAGGGATTTTGTGCATGCACATAATTATTGGGAATTGCACATAACTGTCGGGAACAATTTTGTGAATGCCAAATTGGCATGCACAATAGCCATAGGGCTTCTGTGCATGCCAAATTGGCATGCACAGAACTATTCCCAACAGTTCTGTGCATGCCCCAATAGTTATGTGCATACCAAATTGGCATGCACAACAACCATGAATTGTGGTTTAAAAGGATTGGTAGTCATGGGAGACTAATATCATATGAACTTGTATAAGATAATGATGATAATAATAATAATAATAATATATACTTATATTATTACCCTATATAAGTTGATGGGTATGTACAATCATGATGTTATGACTAAACATTAGTGTAATGTAATTTATATATGGTAAGCAGTCATTACTAACAAGTAATTCGATTCATCTTATGCATAAGAGATCATGGGTTAGTAACTCCATATTATCTATATTAACTAATGGTTGGTAGTTAGTTGTTGTGCATGCACAAAAGCCCTATGTCTATTGTGCATGTCAATTTGGCTTGCACAAAACTGTTGGGAACAGTTCTGTGCATACCCCAACAATTTTGTGCATGCCAAATTGGCATGCACATCATCCATATGGATGTTGTGCATGACAAATTGATACGCACAAAATCCCTATGATTGTTTTCATGAGAATCTTAATACAAAGTTTAGTTATTGAGAACCTAAGATAATGGGATACGGTTTTGACATAGAATGAGTTTTATCACAATGGAAAAGCATACATGGTAAATTGGAGCTTGGAAAACTTAATACAAAGTTTATTTTCGAAGAACCTAAGATAATGGGATATGCTTTTAGCATAGAATGAGTTTGATTACAACTTAAGTGTTAAAAAATCCATTAGTAAATCTCTTTTCTAGATTGTTTTTAGACAAAATCCTAAAGGATTAATGGATTTGGTTGACTTGATTAAAGGGGTACAATTTAGTACATATTTTAAGGATTTGTGAAACACATTGGGAATTCAAATAAGAAAGAAAAGTATGTAGGTAACAAATGAGGAATATAAGAGAAAATTTTATCTTCAACAAATAGAAGTATTCCAATAAGAAGCTACTCATGGGTTTGTTTTCATATGTAAAGGTATCCATAGTGTACCGAAAACCAATTCAACTAAAGAAAACATGTATCTGTAAGGTATTAAAAGGAAATAATGAAAGTATATGTGTGACACGTTTACTCAAAATTTTGGACACTGGTCTTTTTTTAAATGTAGCAAATCCAATTTAGAAATTGATCATAATGAAATTTTGGTTAAGAAGTAAGATAAACATCTACCTATATAAAATTGAATGAATTGTATACACCAATATTATTTCTAAAAGATCTAATCTATAAGGAATATAAACTGTGTTTGGTGAAACATAAGGGAACACTAAAATTGAATAACACATGGATTAGAAAAACTAAGTTCATTAAATGCAAAATCCCTGATGTGCCAAATGAATATGAAACAAAAGGTTTAGAATCTCTCCAAGAAAGAGGAGAATATTATAAGAGTACACTATATGGGGCACATGGAAAGCCCATAAATTGAATCAACTTGCAATATTTTAGGGAGACCTAACATGTCTAAAATATAACTTATTTTAATTTTTAGAGTAGGAAATTAGTGGCTTATTTGTAGAACCATTTTAGGAACGAATATAAAAGAAGTTGTTATGCAAACTTCTTTTAGTCAGGAGAAATAAGGCGTTGTATATATTAACTAAATATGAAAAGATATTTTAGATAAGTAATGAAATTTTGGTGATATGGTGCTCTTATATATACTTTAATTTTCTTTGCTTTGTGTTTTATAATTCAAATGTATTTAATAAAAAAGTGTATGTAATTATATATTCAATTCGAGTTATTTTGAAATTTTTGCAAGTAATGTATATGGTTGTTAAGAGAGACACCTGAGAGGTAGAGTTTCTCTACATTCATATACACTTATTCATTAATGTTAAGTTATCTTGTAAGTTTTGAACTAATAAATAAACAACTAAGAAATGACGTTTCTTTATCACACATGGAAACAATGTTATTCATTAATGTTAAATTATCTTGTAAGTTGTGTACTAACAAATAGACAACTAAGAAATGATGTTACTTTATCACACATGGAAACAATGTGAAGGAAATCATTTTGAAATTAATACTGTAAGGACCATTCAAAGGACCATTCAGGAGAGGGTGCAACAAAGTTGCATTATATTGCATTCTAAAATAACCAAAAGGGAAAATAGCATGTCTCTATCATGGGATACTTTGATTTCTATTTTAACATAATTAAATGTTTATGAGAATGAAGTCATGCAAGAGATATTTTTTTGAATTGATACTAAAATCAAAATAATGTAGTACAAATGGATAAGTCATATTTCTAGATATTTTAAATTTTATTCCACTCTTTTGTAAGCAATGCATGATCCTTCTTTGTAATGTCCCTTTCCAAATAGGAGCTCCAGAGAGGAGGCTTAATGGTCTAAACTGCCCCGTTAGACTATAGCCAGGGCCAGAAAGGGGTAAACAGGGTTACTAGAGGTCACTCTAGTCAAAGGTGTTATGTTTGAAAAGTGGCATTGAGCTAAATGTGGTTAAAAACGCTTTTAAGAAAATTTGAGCTAAAAATAGAACAGACAAGCTAAAAATTGAAGTCAACAACAAATTAGGGTTTAAACAATGGATTAGGGTTTTACGAAGCTATAAGAGAAGGATCAATGACATAATTCATCATTCTATAGATTTTGACTTGTCATTGAGGAGAGAGGCACATCTCAGGAGAGATAGTTCAGTGGATTCCAGGAGGAAGACACCAATTGGCTGATTTCGGTGTTGAGAGACACACCCTAGTCATCGGGAAGATCACATAGGTCTTCTTTCATTCTTCAACAACAGTTACACAGGTTCCAGCAGCATGGGAACACTTATTCAGGGTGAGGGCACAACTTCTGAGGAGGTTCGGTGGATCGACTTGTCCCATCCAAGGAGAGTTCAGAGATTCCCCTCCGACCCATTTGAAAGGAAGGCAAGGGACATATTTTTCTTGGTTCCTCATCATATTTCGATGGAGGAATCATCTAGGGTGCATTTTCCATACATTGGGAGTGAGACACTTTGGGTAGACACATTCGGGGTTCCCGGGCGATCATTAGATCAGATCCAAGGAAACCTTTCCAACCCATTTCATAATAGGTCGAGGAGATCATTTTGAGACACATATCATCCGATTCCAACGATGGAATCATTAGGGCGTATTTTTCCAGTGAGAGAGGGGCGCATTCCCCTAGGGGAATCCATCTGGGGTTCAAACACACCAGGAGAGGGGCTAGTCAGTCACTAGGATTGAGAGCTATATAAGGGCACACCATTTGGGATAGTTTCCAGGCCATTCCGAGAGGTTTAGCCACTAGGAAAAACTTTCCATACTTTCAGCAGTTAGTGTGCGAGTTGCAATAGTTCCATCTCATCCATTGATCCTACAGTGCTCATCTATTATTGAGTATTATCATTTAGTTTTCTTATTATATTCTGACTAAGATCCTTTTTTCATTTGATCTAGCCAAGTGATTCATTTTTATTCATCCACATTCGGTATTGTACTCACAGAGATATTATAATATAGGATTTACAATCTTTTGTCTTGTTTATCATCTATATAGTCATTTATATGCTATAAAAATGAATTATCTACAGTAGATACATCATATTATCAGTGTTTCCCAGACTAGCCAAGTTAGGAACATTACAGTGGTATCAGAGCTTTAGTCCTGCCAGCTTGTGACTAAAGACGATGAGCACAATAGAGGACCCAGGGGGTTGTGAGCACATAGGTGATGAATATGTCACTTACAACAGATGAAAGGAGGGAATACCTAGATCTTATTTCCCCCCTATTCCTCCCAGCTCAGAGGAAGAGAAAGAGGCACAGAGGGAAGTAGAGAGAAGGGTAGAGCAAGAGGCTGAGCGTGAGGCAGAGAGGATGTTAGGAGACATATATGAGAGACTAGAGGGCAGTGGTAAGCCCCCCATGGACCCAAAAGAAACCTTCATGTAGGTACTCGACAAACTGGTAGTTAGTCAGTAGGCCATGACTTAGTCCTTAGCGTAGATGGCTAATAGACTGGCCATAGTGGGTACCCCGGGCACAGAATACCCACATGTAGCATAGGGAAACATAGGGGCAGGAAGTAAACTCGAGTCTCCCACTCACACATACACCTCTATGAGTAGGATTCCCAAGACATTGTTCCTCAGTTTCCAAAGGGCACCCCTAGTAGAAACACAAAAACCGATAGCACAGAGGCCACCCACTCAGGCGGAGCACATTGCAGAGTATAGGGGGAGGTATGCAGCATTGGGTCGTGAGTTATGTTAGCACTGAGAGTCACCCTCTGACTGCAAGAGGATAAGCCCAATACCCATCAAGATAAATTAAAAGGATTTAAAAGGTTTGAAAAGGTGGATCAGTGGGACTGTAGAGAGAGGAAAAGATAACAAAAGTAACTGCAAATCAGTTCGGGACCATTGGGCTATGGAGTCATAAGTATCGTGGATAAGGAAGGCATTTAAACTGCCTATCAAACAAAAGGATTAATGTGGTGATGAGGAGAAGAAGTTAGAAAATGTCTGGTGAACCATGAAAGATGGGCATGATAGCAACAAAACCTCCATCACCTCAAGGATCCATAAATCAAAGAGATTATATTCAGACAAGAAGGAAAACAAAGAAAATATTATGAACCATGAAAGATGGGCATGACAGAAACATAACCTCCATTGCCTCAGGAATCCATAAATTAGAGAGATTACATTAAGACAAGAAGGAAAATATAAATAACGTGTAAACTAAGAAGATGGTCTAATAAAAACAGTTCAAAGGAATCTTCAATAACATATATTTACAACCTAAGCCCTCGGGCATAAAAAATGAAAAATTACAGAGGCCTGCTCCTAAAAACTCTCTCGGCTCTCTAGCTTATGACGAACAGCCCCCTCCTCCAAAATATAAATTGATCTATTTATATCAGATCAGTCCACAAATTCCAAGAGTGTGATCCGGCCATCCCATTCAAAGCTTTACGTCTGCACCTTCTTCTGTCAGACTGTGCATGTATCCTCCTGTCAGCTGCAAACTCAGCTCAACATGGGTCAACAGGAAAAAGTCCATCATGGTACCTCGGGATGACATTTCTGTCTCCACAGCCAGATCCTCCATGCCTTCTATTTATGGAGTGAGTTGAGTTTTCGACCACCACTCCTTTTTCATTAACTGATCTCTCATCGGGATTGGGATGAGGCTTAACGCCTAGGGGGCTTCCACGCACTACTCTCAGATTTGTCATTATATAAGAATGTGATTGCGGGGCTGTCAAAGGCAGTTTGGATTCATGCTGCTTTTGAGCTCGCAATTCACCATCTTTCGACACGTAGCTCTTTTACTATACCATTGTTTCGATTGCGGGACTGCTCAAAATTTTTATCGTTCGAGCACGTTGCATCCCTGGAATGGAGTGTGCTCGTTGATCTTGTCGCAATCTGCAATCTGGGCGTACCTGCTAAATTTAGTGCCATTGCTAAAGATTATCTGCCTACCAACTTTAGGAACATTCTAACCATGCTTGGAGATGGCACTACTTTTGGCACTGAACAAGAACACTTCCCGGAGGGTGATCTGACACGGTGGTCTGACATCACTATGCTGACGTGTCACGAAAAGAGAAGTGACACGTGTCGATTCCAGATGGATGTTAGGTGTCATAACTGATGAGAGTGCCACATGTCTAAACTGATGACTGCCACGTACTTTGGCACTTCATAGCTCGGGAGAAACCTGCATGTAGAGCTGGATCTTTGAAGTGAATGATGACCATCGATATGAGGAGGACACATGGTAGGGATCTATGGACTCCGAGAGAAACTACTTCAGAGGAAAAAGGGAGAGGGGAAGATGAAACTCCCGAAGCCCGTATTCCCGAAGTAAATATTGACTGTCCAATCTGGAAGGACACATGGCACCTGATATGCAACTTCACGAGAAATTACTTCGGAGGAAAATGAGAGTGGGGAAACTAAAACTCCCGAAGTCCGAAGTCCCAAAGTAAAATATGATCGTACGATATGGAGGGACACATGACATTTGATATGCAACTACAGGAGAAATTACTCTGGAGGAAAACGAGAGGGGAAGTCCCGAAATTCAAAAGTACCAAAGTCCTGAAGCAAACTACCGCCGTTATATTTGGATGGACATGTGGCAGTGATCAGTGGACTTCGGGAGAAAACACTTCGGAGGAAAACGGGAGGGGAGAAGGTGAAACTACCGAAGCCCGAATTCCCGAAGTAAATCATGATCGTCTGATGGAGAAGGACATGTGGTGCTTGATATGCGACTTCAGGGCTTCTGTCTGGCGCTAAACCTCACA
>ML781056.1:319660-339781 GCA_009831015.1 Picea engelmannii
GCGCTAATCATAACTTCACAGGGGATCTCGACCATTGAAAAATAAACATGTCTGTTTGCTTTATTTGAACCCGCAATAGAACGCTTCGAGCACTGCACTTTGTGCTCATGGATGATTCATGTGTTGACCATATAATTGTATGACCTGCTACCCTTGACAACTATATGTGATAACATTTGTCTCCACAGGGGATGGAATGCTCCCTACGAGATGCCAAGAACGCGCAGTTCCAGTGCCTTAGTTGTTGGGTTGTGGAGTCGACCTCAAATATATCTTGTTGAGGACAACTGGCTGACATGTACACTACTCTTCTATAAAAAATAAAACAAGCACAAATGTCCAGAAGGAGCTTATTTATGTACAATCCTACACTAACTGATTTTTACAATATGCTAGGTGAAAGAAAACTTCCACCATAGCCACCCAAGTAGCTTCCCGACGTAAAAATTTCTTACTTTGTCACTGACCAGCAAGGGATAATGAAACTGTGACAACAAATTGATTACATTTTTCAGATTACCCCCTAAAGTTGAAAGTAAGATAAGGCTTGGAGGCTTAAATACATTGAGGAAATACAACTTCATGTATTCCCTTACAGGGTCATAAAATAGGTGATAAACCTTACTAGGCTTGTAACAGAAAGCCTTCTCTTCTTTACAACTGCTCACATATGGTTGAACGTCTGTGGAAAACACAGGTGAGTGAAAGGTTGATGCGGGTTGTTGATCCATTTCTCTTTTTCCCTCTCTGATAACATCTGCTAGATGATAGAAGGAAATATCCTCATGTATATAAATGGATGGATGCTTCTCCTTAACATTCTTCCCTTGGTAGAATATTTCATTTTCATAAGAAGGTTGAATTCTAATGCCTTTTTCTTGAACAAACACCTCAACATCTTCATCATTGTCTCCATAATGATCAAATAAAGGAGGAGCCTCGAATGAGCTACCAAGAGGTATCCTTTACCCAACGTGAGAAAAATGTCCTTCATTATCAAACACAGGCTGCCTTTCAAGATTCAACCTAGGAAGCAATATCTTATCATCATCATTTGAGTTAAAAATAGGCTGCTCATATCTAGGTTTTTTAGAGAAAGGGCTACAAAGAATATCCGCTTCCAGAACATACTCAATTTCTGCACTTTCCTTATTGAGACAACAAACACAGTTTTCATATGATACATATGGACGGAGAAGAGAAAGAGTTGATTCCTCACCTAAGGCATCTTTATCATCCTCACAAATTTAATAAGAATCAGTTATATCATGAACAAAGTCTTTATACTCCTCACAACAACTATGAAAAATTAACTTAGAGGACAATGAATATTGAAAGCTACATGAAACTGTTCCATGGAGGAGATGCTAGCATGGGGCAAGGATCGATACCACTTAAGATCATCTCCCTCTAATGAGTACATGAACATCTTCATTAATACATCCTCATGATGTATTCCCCACTGATGCATGATTTCATGAAACTCAAGCAGATGCTCTGCAGGGTTGTCATCTCTATGTTCTCTGAATCTGGGCAAAAAATCACCCCACTCATCTATAGTAGGAACAATATTTGGAAAATCGAGAACAAAAGAGAAATTAAAAGGACAAAAACTCCAAGCCAAAATGGATTCCATCTAAAAATATGACTTCTTAAAACTGTGGAGTTTTCATTGGATTCTTTAATCATGGAGTCGGCGGGTGAATGATATGCAATCTAAATGTGTATGGTCTTTGTTCACTATCAAATATCAGATCTGGTTGTTGTCGTTCTCCTAGGGAAGATATGTTCACTTGCATCCCTGACAACGGTGCCATTAATGTTATCACTAATAGTCACCCTCTGACTGCAAGAGGATAATCCTAGTACCCATCAAGATAAAGTAAAAGGATTAAAAAGGTTTGAGAAGGCGGATCAGTGAGACTGTAGAGAGAGTAAAAGATAACAGAAGTAACTACAAATCAGTTCGGGACCATTGGGCTATGGATTGATAAGTATCGTGGATAAGGAAGGCATTTAAACCGCCTATCAGACAAAAGGATTAATGTGGTGATGAGGAGAAGAAGACATAAAATGTCTGGTGAACCATGAAAGATGGGCATGATAGAAACAAAACCTCCATCACCTCAGGGATCCATAAATCATAGAGATTACAATCAGACAAGAAGGAAAACAAAGAAAATCTGACAAACCATGAAATATGGGCATGATAACAACATAACCTCCATCACCTCAGGAATCCATAAATCAGAGAGATTACATTTAGACAAGAAGGAAAACAAAAATATCGTGTAAACTAAGAAGGCAGTCTGATAAAAATGATTCAAAGGAATCTTCAATAAAATATAATTACAACCCAAGCCCTCAGGCATACAAAATGAAAAATTACAGAGCCCTTCTCCTAAAAAATCTCTCGGCTCTCCATCCTATGAAGAACACCCCCCCTCCTCAAAAACCTAAACTGATCTATTTATATCAGATCAGTCAACAACTGCCAGGAGTGTGATCCGACCATCCCATTCAAAGTTTTATGCATGTGCCTTCTTCTATCATACTGTGAATGTATCCTTCTATCAACCGCAAACTCATCTCAGCATGGGCCAACAGGAAAAACGTCCATCCTGGTACCTCAGGCTGACAATTCTGTCTCTACATCCAGATCCTCCAGGCCTTCTATTTATGGAGTGATTCGAGGTTTCAACTACCATTCCTTTTTCATTAACTAATCTCTCATTGGGATCGGGATGAGTATTAATTCCTAAGGTGTTGCCATGCACTGCTCTTGGATTTGTCATTATATAAGCGCGTGATTGTGGGGCCGTTAAAGGTGGTTTGTATTCACACCACTTTTGAGCCCGCAATTCACCATCTTCTGCCACGTAGCTATTTTACTATACCGCAGTTTCGATTGCGGGACTGCTAAATTTTTTTATCGTTCTAGCACATTGCATCCCCGCAATGGAGTGTGGTCGTTAATTTGGTCACAATCTGCAATCTGGGCGTACTTGATAAATTTAGTGCCACCTATAAAGCTTATCCTCTTGCCAACTTTAGGATCATTCTAACTGTGCTTGGAGATGGCACTGAACAAGAACACTTCCTGGAGGGTGATCTGACGCAGTAGTCTGACGTCACTATGATGACGTGTCATGAAAAGAGAAGCGACACATGTTGGTCCCAGCTAGATGCCAAGTTTCATAACTGATGAGAGTGCCACATGTATGAACTAATGACTTCCACGTAATTTGGCACTTCAGAGCTCGGGGGCGGTTCACATGTAGAGTTGTTGCTCCGATGTAAACGACGATCGTCTATCTTAGGAGGACACGCGATAGGGATTTGTGGACTCCGAGAGAAACTAATTCGGAGGAAAACGAGAGCGGGGAAGCTGAAAATCCTGAAGCCTGGATTTCGAAAGTAAATATTGACCATCCAATATGGAAGGATGCGTGGCGCCTGATCTGCAACTTTAGGAGAAATTACTTCGAAGGAAAATGGGAGTGGGGAAACTGAAACTCCCAAAGCCCAAAGTCCCAAAGTAAAATATGATCGTCCGATCTGGAGGGACCCACGACGTTGATCTGCAACTATGGGAGAAAGTACTCTGGATGAAAACGAGAGGGGAAGCCCCGAAAGGAAAAAGTCTTGAAGTCCCACAGAAAACTACCACCATTAGATTTGGATGGACACATGGATGCGATCAGTGGACTTCAGGAGAAAACGCTTCAGAGGAAAACGAGAGGGGAGAAGACGAAACTATGGAAGCCCGATTCCAGAAGTAAATCATGACCTTCCGATGGAGAAGGATGCATGGTTCTTGATCTGTGACTTTGGGGCTTCTGTCTGGCATTAAAACTCATGCAACATTATAATTCTGAATGCCTGGGGGGCGCTAATAAGAACTTTACAGGGGATCTCTGCCATTGAAAAATGAACCTGTCTGTTTTCTTTCTTCGAACCCGCAATAGAACGCTTTGAGCATTGCACTTTGTTCTCATGGCTGCTTCCTGTGCAGACCACAGAATTGGAAGAACTGTTGCCCTTGACAACTATATGTGATAACAACTTCCATTAGGACATGACCATGGTCAAGTATTGTGGACTCAGACTCAGAAACCGCCCTAGAGAGCCACAAAGAGGTGGACAACAACAACAGGGGCATAATATTGATTTCATCCGGAAAGTTGGTAAACTCACCATACCTTATTTTGACGGATCATCCAAATGCACTTCCAGGGCTTGGGTACAAAATCTATACACATACTACAAGCTCAACCAAATGACCGAGACAAAGGCCATCAATTTCACTACCCTACACTTGGAGGGTGAGGCACACAAGTGGTGGCATCATGGACTGATGACGTTGGGTCACAATCACATCACCTCCTACAGGTATTTCATAGAGAGACTCATGGACAGGTTTTATAGGAGGTATCCTGAGATCCACTTAAGGGATCTATCCCAATTGAGACAAATTGGCACAATAGAGGCATTCATCATGGATTTTCAGCGGATAGCGGTGGAAGTGACAGATATATCAGAGCCCAGGCTGATCATGTTATTCACAGAGGGACTCACAGAGCCTTTGAGAGGATGGGAGAAGGCATATAGGCCTCACACCTTGTAGGATGCCATCCTACACACTCGAGATTTGGCAGACTTAGTGCCAAAAAATAAATCCTTTTCCAAACCATTCATACCACATAAGGATCAAGATAGGAAGCCATTCCAGCGAGAATGGAAGGGCAAGGAGAAGTTGGATGATGAGACGAGGTGAGAGATTATGAGGAACAAGATTTTCTTCAACTACAGAGATCCTTGGGTCCCAGGCCACAAGTGCATGGGCAAGGGAGAGATTCATTATATTGAGGTGGCAGTAGACAGTGTGGACAGTGAGAAGGAGGAGCAGGATAATGGATCCACTAGCTCAGAAGAGGAGTCAACACAGGTAGAACCACTGACACTGGTAGGGTCCCACCCACCAGTAGTTCCACAACCCCCTGAGCATGATAACAAACATAAACCAGCAAAAGGAGGAGTCATAGTGACCCTTTCTAGTGTTCCCAGGTATGATACCCTTCAAATCAGATGGACTATTCATGGAAACCAGAAATCGCCCTGATAGATGGTGGGGCCACCCACAACTTCATTGGTATCAAGATGGGCACTTCAGATAGAGGAGTCTGAGGGGTTTGATGTTGCAGTAGCAGATGGCCATACATTGGAGTTTCTAAACAAAGTTTCAGACTTGAAGATAAAGTTAGGCAACTACACAGTGAGAGACACATTTTATGTGGTTAAACTATCTAACACAGATGTGGTATTGGGAGTCCAATGGATGATCACCTTGGGAAAAATCACCACCAATTGCCAAACCTTGAAGATGGGATTCAGAGACCGTGGTGAGAAGAAGGTTGTTCTGAGAGGCATGTCAACAGGAGCACCCAGGAAAATTTCAAACAAAAGGATGGAGAGGATATTCAGACATGGGGAGGTAGCATATGCTGTAGAGTGCTTGATCACTACATGGAAGGATTCAGAGGGTCAACAACAGTATCATACATAGGTAAGGAATTTGTTGGGATGACATCAACAGGTTTTTGGGTCGATTCCACCAGGGAGACCACCTGACAGGGGGTTTGAGCACACCATTGAGTTGGAGGAGGGGGCCAAACTTATGATCACACCCCCCTATCGTCATCCTAGGAGGTTAAAGGATGAGATAGAGAAATCAATTAAGGAATTGCTAGCGATGGGACATATTAGACCACGCAGAAGCCCATTCGCCTATTCAGTTGTCTTAGTTCTAAAGAAGGATGATACCATGAGGATGTGCATTGATTATCGGGCCTTGAATAAGAAAACCATCAAGAACCGGTATCCTATCCTGAAAATTTACAAGTTGATGGATGAACTGCATGGGGCAGTTTTCTTCTCAAATATTAATCTACGCTTTAGGTATCATCAGATCAACATCCGAGAGTAGGACATAGAGAAGATGACATTTCTATGTCACTTTGGACATTTTGAGTTCCTGGTTATGCCATTTGGGCTAACCAATGCACCAGCTACATTACAGTCTTGCATGAACCACATATCCAAGGATCAGTTGAGGAAATCAAACTTGGTTTTCTTCGATGACATCTTGTTCTACAACAAGATATGGCAGGAGCATATGAGGCACCTCGATGAGGTATTGAGCATCATGGAGGTGTAGTCATTATACACCAAAGAGTCCAAGTGTGAGTTCGGTATGATAGAGCTACTTTACTTGGGCCACATGATCAGTGCAAAGGGGGTACAAGTACACCAAGGGAAGATTAGGGCCATTCTAGATTGGCCAATGCCTAGGAACATAACAGAGTTGAGGAGTTTCTTCGCGCTGTGCAACTATTACGGGCATGTTGTTCGAGATTTTTCTCAGCTTGGAGAACCACTGATGGATATTACCAAGCATGGGGATTTCATCTGGACCGAGGAGTCACATAAATCATTTGATCACATGAAGGAAGTCATGGGTACTTGTCCAGTGTTAGCATTACCAGACTTCACCTTGCCATTTGTACTAAAGTGTGACACATCCGACGAGGGTATCATGGAAGTTTTGATGTAGGGAGGAAACCCCATTGTATTTGAGAGCAGGAAGCTCAGTCATCCTGAGAGTTTGTACTCCATTTATGACAAGGAAATGCTGGAAATCATGCATGCCTTGACCAAATTCAGAGAATATTTGGTGGGCAGCAAATTCGTGGTCAAGATAGATCACAATAGCTTAAAGTATTTCCTTGAGAAAAAGGACCTCAATGAGTGCCAACAGAAATGGGTGATGAAGGTACATGCATTTGACTTCGACATAGAGTATGTCGAGGGGAAGAATAAAATTGTGGTCGATGCACTATCAAGGGGACCTGCGACATGTTCTTTGATGGAGATTTCAGCATATTGGGAATCACACTTGTTAGTGGAATAATCCAAGAACAAGTTCACTTGTGAGGTTATGGATGGGAAGATACATGATGACAAGTATAGGTTCATTGAAAATTTCATATTCTACAAGGATTGAGTCTACTTGGTGCCAGATTTGTGGTTCAAGAAGAATATCCTCACAACAGTTCATGATTCACCACTTCCAGGCCATCATGGGTTTTTCAAAACCTACAGATAGATCAAGGAGAGGTTCTCATGGAAAGGCCTAAAAAAGGACGTTATGAGACACATTAGTGAGTGTGTGACTTGAAATAAGAACAAGTCATAGCATACTCTTCCAGCAGGGATACTTCAGCCACTCCCCATTCCATAGAAAAAATGGGAAAGTATATCGATGGACTTCATCACAGGCCTACCTAAGGTGTAGGGTAAGGACTGTATCTATGTCATGGTTGACATTTTGACCAAGTTTTCTCACTTATATGCCATATCGATAGAGTACAACGCAGTTCAGGTAGCCGATCTATTCTTCAGGGAGGTCTTCATACTTCATGGATTTTCGAGGAACATCATCAGTGATAGGGACAATCAATTCATTGGGAAATTTTGGAGAGAGTTGTTTAGATTGGTGGGGAGAGAGATGACACCCAACACCATCTATCACCCTCAGACAGATGGGCATACCGAGATCATCAACAAGTGGGTTGAAGGATATTTGAGGAACTATCTAGGGGGACAACAGAGAACATGGGTCAAGTGGATACATTTAGGAGAGAATTTCTACAACACCACTTTCCACATGTCCATTGGTATGACACCCTTCCGATCATTGTATGGATATGATTCTCCCACTTTGGTAGACTTGGTTTTTGGGGAGAGAAGAGCTCTCAAGGCCAAGGATTGGATCATAGAGAGTCAAGAGATTCTCAAGTTGTTGAAAGAGAACCTGCAAACGACACAGAACCAACAAAATATGAGTGCGGACAGGCACAGGATAGAGCACAACTTTGAGGTTGGGGATCTATTTTTCTTGAGACTCCAACCTTACATACAATCATCTCTGAAGAAGAGTGGGGCTGAGAAGCTCAAGCTTAGGCTTTATGGACCTTACAGGATCATACGCCATGTAGGCAAGGTTTCTTATGAGCTAGAGCTTCCATAGGAGAGAAATATTCATAACGTATTCCATGCATCTTGCCTCAAAAAGGTAGCGGGAAAATTCATTAGCACATCAGAGGAGCTTCCCCCATTGGATGAGGAGGGACAATTGGAGTTGGTTCCGGAGGAGGTACTGGAGTTCCAGGAGCAGAAACTGAGGAGAAGGTTCATCAGAGAGTGTTTGATCATATAGAGAGGGATTCCAGTAGAGGACGCTACTTGGGAGAGTGAGAAGATGTTGCAACACCCTCGATTGGTATTGCAGCTTGAGGACAAACAATTTTGAGAAGGGACTCGGGAGGACTATAATGTCCCTTTCCAAAAAGAAGATTCAGAGAGGAGGCTTAATGGTCTAAATTGCCCCGTTATACTATTGCTAGGGCCAAAAGGGGGTAAAAAGGGTTACTAGAGGTCACTCCAGTCAAAGGTTTTTTGTTCGGAAAGTGACATTGAGCTAAACGTGGTTAAAAGCGCTTTTAAGCCAATTTGAGCTAAAAATACAACAGCCAAGCTAAAAATTAAAGTCAACAATGAATTAGGGTTTCAACAGTGAATTAGGGTTTCGAGAAGCTATAAGAGAAGGTTCAACGACCTAATTCATCATTATGGAGATTTTGACTTGTCATTAAGGAGAGAGGCGTATCTCATGAGAGATAGTTCAGTGGATTCTAGGAGGAAGATACCAATTGGTTGATTTCAGTGTTGAGAGACACACCCTAGTCACTGGGAAGATCACACAGGTCTTCCATCATTCTTCAACAATACTTAAACATGTTCCAACAACAAGGGCACACTTATTCAGGGTGAGGGTGCAACTTCTAAGGAGGTTCAGTGGATCTACTTGTCCCATCCATGGAGAGTTCAAAGATTCCCCTATGACCCAATTGAGAGGAAGGCAAGGCGCATATTTTTCTTGGTTCCTCGTCAGATTCTGACAGACAAATCATCTGGGGTGCATTTTTCCTACATTGGGAGTGCGACACTTTGGGCGGACACATCTGGGGTTCCTGAGCGATCATCATATCAGATCCAGGCAAACCCTTCTGATCCATTTCACAGTAGGCCGAGGCGATCATTTTGAGACACATCACATCCGATTCTGATGGTGGAATCACTAGGGTGTTGTTTTCCAGTGAGAGATGGGTGCATTCCCCGAGGGGATCCATCCGAGGTCCAGACACACCGACATAGGAGTCAGTCAGTCACCAGGACTAAGAGCTAGAGCATGGTGCACCATTTGGGACAGTTTCCAAGCCATTCCGAGAGGTTTAGCCACCAAGGAGAACTTTCCAGACTTTCAACAGTTACCGTGTGAGCTTCCATATTTCCATCTCATCCATTAATTGCGTAGTGCTCATGTATTATCAGTATTATCATTTAGTTTGTTTATTGTATTCCGGCTAATATCCTTTTTTCATTTGATCTAGCTGAGTGATTCATTTTTATTCAGTCGCATTCAACATTGTATTCACAGTGATATCATAATATACGATTTGCAGTCTTTTGTCTCATTTATCATCTATATAGTCATTTATATGTTGTAACAATGAATTATTTATAGTAGATACATCAGATAATTAGTGTTTCCCAGACTATCCAAGTTAGGAACACTACATTCTTTCACTTAATCATAGCCCCCGAAGGATTTGTGTATCATGAGGATTGAGGGTCACTACATATTTGAAAATTTGGCTAGCACTAAAGAAAATTGTAGCCCCTGAAGGATTTGTGTATCATGAGGACTAAGGATAAAATCCATATGTCACTACATATTTCCTCCATGCTAGAAGTTGTTATCCATAAATATGATAGTATAGAGGTACCATGTATATGAGAAACTATAAATTATTAGCAAGGAATGAAAATATAAACAAAGTCTACAACAATACAAGATATAATGGTGCATAGAGCGGAGAAATCCCATAGACAAGTGTGGACTAATTTTTTCCCTAACATAATGGGGGAACTATCTTACAGCACAAGGTCAGTCATTTTGGGCCATCAAGGATATCCTCTCATGCAAACATCAAAATAACTAGTTCAAAACAAGAGATGCATGTGGGTGAATAATGACAACCAAATAGATAAGAAAATATTTAATACATTAAACTATAAATGAATAATAGGGAAAAAATGTTGGACAAAAAAAAAAGCAATTCTAATTACTATAGGAGGATGGAACAACTATATTATTGAGAAAATTAATATATGAAATGGTAAGTATAGCTACAAAAATAAAATAACAAATTAGCTATGAAATTATAGAAAGACCATATACCAAGAGGATATGTCCATTGATTCATGACAAAAACAAAGATATAACTATTGAAAGTAAAAACAACTAAACTAAATTTATAGTAAAAATCTACATATTAACTTATACTAGCTAAACAAATGCACTGAAATAAAGAGGTAAAGGGTGATATACTTAGGAATACTTGTACATGACATGAGGAATTGGTGCAACACCTACATTGTCTTAGATAGATGACAACCAATTAATATGAATCTAAAAAATAAAACCCAAAAATTAAGGGAAAAGTGGGGTGATTTCCCCAAGTGGAGTAACGAGGGACAATGGGGTGACAACTAATCCCTTGGGGAGAGGAGAAAAGGAAAAAAAAAATGAATTTCCCTTCCTCAAGGAAGGGTGGAAACAATTATTAAATCAAATATAAAAGGGAATGCACACATCGATCACCTTAAGGGGTTAAGTAATCAACATGGTTGATCCAAAAGAGAAGGCTACAATGTGCAAAACAAACAAGAGCTATACATAGAAGAGAAAAATGGTATCCAAGGCTACAGGAAGGAATAAACTACCTCTCAAATGAGTGACGAGGTATTCAAAAAGGTAGGAAAAAAATGAGAGGATTATTTGAATGGGTAGGAGATAAATAAGGAGGATGGAAGATTTCCCTAAATGTGGTAGAAAAGGGGATAGAAGATAGATGTACCCTGAAAACAGAGAGAACAAGATGCAGAAAAGGATCAAGTGGGACTACCATGAGAAGAGGAGAGGAGGAAGAAAACATAATTATGGAATGGAGGAGGCCTAAGAAGAGATAGATTTTGAATGAAATGATATAGATACACTACTTGGAGACAGGGAATGCAAGGGTGAAGGAGAGAGACAAGGAGGCCAGCGAGGGGAAGTATGCATGGAAGATACTTTGGATGTCAAGTGGTATTCATAATTAAAAACTATATTTTATGGATAGGTATCTATCATCACAATTCAAAGTTTAATATTAATTGAGGTTATGATGATACTCATGGAAGAAGTTAGAGAATTTGGAGGCACATAGATGATACGCTAGAACTAGGCATGATTGCTTCCAAGTCTCCACGTGGGTAAGCGTTGACTTCAAACCATGCCAAATATTTTGAGAATTGATCCCACTAAGTTAGGTTTGGAGGTTTCCACTAAGTCAATTTCAAGAGTGAGTAAGAAGAATGACATGTTCAAAATTGAGTCAATTGCATCAAACTTATTGTAAATTTTAACCATTGTTCATTTCATTTCGTAAATTATGGAATGTATACATCACTTGTTTAAAGAAATAGTAATGGTATGCCATCTTCAATTATTCGTTCATGATCATCTTTGGACATTTTCCATTTTCTAACTTTTGTTTTTTTCTTGATTGAACTTCCATTAACTTTATGCACATTGCACATACCATATGAACGTGACTATCAGTTTGATGGGTTTCTTGAAAAAAATAGCCTTTCAATACGATGGATCCTCTTTCATATATAAAACCGTTATCATCAAAATCTTTTAATAACCTCATATTTTGTTCTATGCATCACATCAAATAATATTTCACATTTTCAATGTTGTCTACATGTGCAACCACGACAAAGACATCTCCTGCAAACAATTCAATATGTTCCAACAAGTAATTTGTGTTATATTAGAACACATGCATGTGCCATTAAACTCGTCTACTATATATATAAATTTTATATATCCAACTTACAAGTACATCTACAAGTTGTTTAAATATTTAACAAATACATTTTCAAACAATTGTAACATAAAAATTATCTTCTCTAACAAGATCAGAAACTCTATTGCCATCAACTGACACTATAGTTTCATTTGATTCCATCTCCTCTGAGCTTGCAAGCGGAATTTTCTCTTTTATATTAAGTTCAGTATGTCATCAAGCTTTAACATATTCCACATTTTCATTTTCACAAATCTCTATGGATTCTGTGTACTCTATGCAAACTAAACAAAAACAAGACTCATTTATTCTATCAAATGAAAACACATTTTGATAACGTTTTGTTTTAACTGAATTCATTTTTCGTGTCCCATGTATTGTACCAGCTTCATATGGGATTGATATATTTACATCTTGGATTCCAACATACCAAAAAACTTGCACAAGACAAGAACTTGTTAACTTGAAATCTCTCAAGAAAATGATTGAAGATCATATAAATTTGATCACGCGAATAAAAATATCATGTGTACATGTGTAAAATGTATATATAGACACACCTGCACACATCCCTTGATGGATTATTTCCATGGATTAGCGCCATTTTTCACCATTCAACAACTTGATCAATGAATTCAAATCGATTGGCATGAGGGTTCATCTAATACCTTCGAAGTGTCCGTTTTACACATTCCCCTGCACCGTCGTGCTCTCCTTTTCCATAACCAGTCTAAAAAAAATTCCAACAATGTGTAATGTTTGATTTCTTATGAAGACGACACAACCAATAGAATGATCCTGAAGATTTGAACTGACCTGGACACCCATATGACCATATCCAATGTTGTTCGAATCCAATCCCACGTTCTTTCAATGAATCATAAAAATTATCAAAACAATGTTGTGCATAATGTGTGTCATGTGCTCAATCACCACTTTAATAAAAGTGGTATTCTTTAATAACATGCCGATTGTCATTGGTGTTTCCTATGTTATCAAGACTCTATTGAGCATGTCTATATAGAACGTGGACAAATATTTTGACTTGATCGGGATGATAATATTCACTCTGTATTTCTTTTTGGGCAGCGAATGTGTAATTCTCTGCAAAATTAACTACAGACAAAACTGTCCCTGGTGGAAACACTTCACGAGATTGTTTGAATTGTAGGTCTTGCCATAGATATGTACGTGAATGCTTGGTGTATTTATAAATTTCTTCCTCAAACTGCTTCAAAAAATCTATCACATATATTTTATCTACTTTCAAATCAATCCTTTTGGAAACAACATTTGAAGAATATGGAGTCGTGCTGTTGATATATTCATATCTCTTCCAATTGCCTGTTATATAAGAAAATGATTGATCATTCATATCAATAGGATACTTTAAGTGAAACAAACTTATATTTCCACAACGATCACATTTCTTTATACAAACACATTTTTTTTGGTAAAATAATTCATCACCTTCTCTTTCACATAGAATTTCAGATATAAAAGAACGAAATGTGGAAGGAGGAGGTGAACTTGGCCATAAAGTTTTACCAAAATCAAGAAAAGTGTCATAATATAACTCAAATTCCACATGATAACGACAACAAAAAGTGTCATGAACAATGATGGGTCTAACAAACCATGGTTTTTGTTGCACAAATGTATTGATGGAAATTTTAACTTATTTGTGCTCTTCTTTGAAATTATTGAACAATTCTATTTATGTCATTGGAAATATATGTTTTGTATGTTATTCATATTGTTTTCATGCTATTCTTCATCACAACACATCCCTTGTATGCGGTGAAACACAAGATCCTATCAACCAACAATTACAGGTTGATTCTTTAACATTTTCTGCAAGTCTATCTTTGTAGGGTTGTCTAGAAATCTAGAAATATAGGAAACTGTTTATTTTTTATGGATTCCATTGGAATTACATATTTCGGCCGAAAAAACTTTCTTTCGACCGAAAACTAGCGAATGGGATTGTTTGCATGAACCTGAGAATTCCCTCTAGCTTACCTGAACTTTGGAGGTTGCAGACTCCTACAAATACTCATAATTTAGTTTCGAAATTGATACCATCATTTGCAAAATTGAATCTACTTTCAACGTTTATAATTTGTTTTCATTTTCATTATTTTTATCTAATTTTATTTAATTTAAAAAAAAAATAAATGCATAATATTTTTAGGTGACATTATGATTCAGTGAAATGAAATATCAGTATCTCTAAAAATACAGAGTGGAAAATTTAGAAAAAATTATATTCAAAATCATTAAACTGTTCTTTTCAAAAGGGTATTTTTAGATTTTACTTTTAAGTAAAAATGAACATAGATACAAGGTGGGGGAAAACATGTGGGGGGGAAATTAAGATAGATACAATGTGGGGGTAAAATATGCAACATTTTTAGCTTAGTCAACTTCAAAAAATTCTAGAAATTATAATATTCATCTGTTAGGTTCAAAATTATAGTCATAATAAAATAGAGTCTCTATAGATTGTTGTAGTATATTTCGTTTGTCAAAAACAAAATTTTAATAATAGATACAATGTTGGGCGGGAAATAACTCATTATCATTCATTTCATGTTTAAGGAACATATTGTTAAACAATTTCCAAATTGGCCTAACAAATCTCAATAAAAAAATTTGAAAAATAGTCAGTGGAAAGCTAACAAAATTATTCACAAGTTTTGTTTTTACTGTAAAGTAAAATTCTAAATAAAAAAAGTACTTCTGTATACCGGAAGTTGAAGAACTTGTGAAAATATAGTTTTTTTTTTCTCATAAAACAAGCAAAATAGACACCGATCTTCATGATTTTACCCACTTGTCAATAAATGAGAAAATGGCACACAAATGAAGGCAACATTCCAATATTAAGTACATGATGATTCCTGGCTATGGAATTTCAGATTTGGACATTTTAACTTTGGAGACCTGAAGCTGCTACACACAAAGGATATGGCAAAATGTTTTTCATTGATTGAAAAACCAGAAAGGATATGTGAAGGCTTCATATTTGGCAAGCAACATAGAGAATCATTTCCAGTTGGCAAGTCTTACAGAGAAAAATCTCGATTGGAAATTGTACATTCAGACATTTGTGGACCAATGCAAACTCCATCTATAGGAGGCAATACATATTTTCTAACATTCATTGATGATTTCTCAAGAAAAACATGGATTTATTTTCTAAATCATAAATATGACGCATTGGGTTGTTTTCAATAGTTTAGTGGAGAAGTAGAGTGGATATTACATCAAGTTTCTAGGAACTAACAGAGGAGGAGAATACATTTCAAGAGAATTTCAAAAATTTTGTAAAGTTCATGGCATCTACAAGAAATTTACCGTGGCGTATACACCACAACAAAATGGTGTCATAGAGAGAAAGATATAGAGACTAGAAATAAGAGATAAACAAAAAGCATGGCATGATTGCTAAATTAAACACCAGACTGATCGTTGCTACCATCATCACAAGGAGGAACTAGCCTAACTAGAGAACACGCACATCGATGATAGAAAATTGGACAATGTTGACATGGTTGTTGGCCTCATAACGATTCTAGGAGAGCTCCCAACCTACGGTCCATCATCTCCTGGAAGTAATGTTGTTATGCAATGTCTAAGAGAAGTTCAAGGATTAACCATATCTAGTCACCAGAGAACTGATGTGGAAAATTCTCTACTTGAGTTCCACTGGAATTGATCACTAGAATCTATGAATTGTTTCCTATAATAGTTTTTTTATGACAAAGGAACCAAAACCTCAGGTGAAGAATGTCTTATTGGAGGTGAAGCAGGGGCTTCCATGTTTTACTAATTTTTTCCTGGTGGAACTTCCTCTTCCTCAATAGAAAATCCCAAAGACTCCTCATCTTGTTGGCTATCCAAAGAATCGAAGAGACTAGAGGAAGGAGAAATTAAATGGAGGTGAACATAGAAATGCGAGAGGATCCCAAACCTCGGCGAGGTTTACCTCGTTCATGATGCATGGTGCAAAGAGGGAGAGGATGAGACCAGATGGGGATCTGAATAAGATCGAAGACATGCGAAAGGGGAAAAGAAGTGTGGATATGCTTGAAAATAGGAGGAGAAATGATTGCAATATACGACTAGGGTGATTTAAAAGGAACAATAGTGAAGATTGGATCCCAAAAAGGATCCATATAAACAAAATAAATAACATTTACCCCAATTGTACCATATCTTGTTGCGCCAGACATTGACGAGACATGTTGCATAAAGTTAAGCATCAAAGCGAGACTGTGGAGGAGAACTCTAGAGTAAATGATCCATCTCTAGTGAGGGGCCATGCGCTTGGAGGGTACGTCGACATCTAGGTGTCTCATTATCATTCTAGGCTAGGTGGCACCCCATCCGGGGCATTTCATTTCGAATGAGTCGTTTCGAAACAATCTTGAAGCAGAGGAGGAATAGGTTTTTGATCGACTCGTATACAAATCACATTCCCTCCATTGGAGACTCCGATATTAGCTATTTTACTAGCAATTTTCTTAGCTTCTCTTCTAACATGAGAGGGAATGATAACCATAATCAGATTCATCAAAGATTTGAGAAGTTTCAGAGTACTAAGGAGTCGCCAATTGGGAGAAATATTTTTGGGATCTAATCCATGCAGAAGCTTAGTAAATAGGGAAATGATAATATTAGATACAAATTCCATGATTAGTTTTTTATATCTCGTTTGAGCTGCCAGTTGAATTCCATGGAAGAAGGCCCCAAAGTTCAACCAAAATATTAGTGTCTTGACCTATACTTCTTGCCATTATGTGAGTTATTTTACCATTATTATCCCTAAATACCACTCCAAAACCTGCTAGCCTGGGATTTCCTTTGGAGGCGCCATCAAAATTAATTTTTTGGAATCCCCTTGGTGGCCTATGCCAAGAATTAGAGTTGTGAACTACAATGTTGTAGGGGACTTTAGAGATCTGGAAATGATTGAGATTTATGTTCCAATCGGAAAGTATAACGTCCTCCTGTGGATCACATGATAGATGATATTCATTCCATTTCTGTGATTTGATTGTTTCCTGGATGCTCTCACATATTTTGTTCCAGACATGGGATTCTAGAGATTGTTTAGAGTGAAAAAATCTTCTTTTTATTTCCTTTCATATTTTCCAAACTACAAATGTAGGGATAAGTTGCCAAATTTTGTTAAGAATAGAGTTTATGAATGCTAAGTCTATCCATCTCTCAATGGATTAGATGATGTTTTCATTCTTCCTACCTTTTTCTCATAGCTTGAGCAACTGAGCCCCATATGTTGGCACTGAATGAACATTGGTTGAGGAAGTTTTCCATGGATTCCTCTTTCTTAGAACAGAGAGGGTAGGATGAAAGGGCAATGAACCCCCACTTTCTAATATTATCCCATGTAAAAATACAGTTTTGGACTACTAGCCAGACAAAAATGCTTACCTTGGGAGAGAGGTTCAATTTCCAAATACTATGCCATATCTTGTCATTGGATTGAAGATGAAACTTGGCCATGAGTTTATAACCCTCTTTAATGGTTAAGGTGCCTAGCATTGAGTGACCCCATCATAGAATATTCAGTCTTTGACGGGATCGAATTTTACTTAGAGCAACCTCATACTTCCATGGGCCTAAGTTGCATTTGGTCAAAAATTCAGATCCCCATTAATGAGTTCCCTTTCTTTCCAGAGAGAATAAGGAGTTGCGGCCATCCAAATATCCACCACTCATGTATTTTCAATATTCCACATTTTGGTGTGGATTTACTGCATATGGTCCTAAAGAAGCAATGGTGGCATTTGTTTCCAAGAATATGACCAAAATAAAGTGGCATAACCATCCTTGATCTCCTAAAATGTGTTTTCTTGAATGAATTGGCTATGCTGCCAAGATGCAATCCAAATAAGAGAGCCCGAGAGTTGTTTATTCCATCTTATAAGTGTTTCCTCCTCAACTTTCGAGGTGTATTTATTTCACCATAGGCTGTAATGTCCCCCACCTCTTAGAGAGGTGATGAGGAGACTCAGTGGCCTCGACACCCCCACTAGGTCATAGTCTCACACTGAGGGGGGAAAAAGTCAAGAAATTAAAAGTTATATTTTTAAGTTGACTTAAGAAAGGAAAAGGATAAAGGAGTAAAAGATAACTCAACAAAAGAATAGAATACTAACCCTGGGAGTTAACCTAACTCAACAGAGAATTAGAAGGAAAAGTATAAGTAAGAGGCTGGGGCGCACCTATTACTCATTTTGGTTTTGGATTAGCATTTGTTGTTGCTCTTGAGCATTCAGTTTGGGGTTTTTGTTGTACAAACCCTTGTGAGCAACTCAGTGGTGAAATATCCACTCACCTTGTTCCACAACTTGGTCTCGGGGATGAAAGACTCCTCCACACCATTCTAGTTTCAGCCCATCTCCATCTAGCGCTTCAGAAGGTAGCAGGTTGTACTATTATTGTGTTTCCAGCAAGGGCGCACCATCATCTAGAGGGAGGTTCAATCCAGCTTATCTTGAGGGCCTGGGGCCATTCCGACAGTTGGGTTTTGTTTGCAGGGGTAGGACTATCAGTTTGAAGGCTTTTCTGGAGGTTTATCATCATTCTACATTTGTTTGTAGATTGGGACGTCTTGGAGCCATAGGGGACATCATGTGATTCAGTAAAACTCAAATCTAGGGAGATTTGCTTGAGATTTGAGTCTGAAAATTCTCCCACAGGATTCTCATAGCCTGATCTATATTCTTGGAGAGTTTCAGAGCATTTGGAGGCCTCCTTCATCAGGTCTGAACCAACTAGGGTTTCAGTCATCCAGTGGGGCGCACCATTCAGTGGAGGAATTCATATCTACGGGGTTTGAGAGTGGATTTGGGAATTTGGACATCTCGGTTGTCCTTACAGTTGCCTGATCTATCATTTGGCATATTTCTTGGGGTGATTAGACACTTTTGGTAGCAGGGAAGAATTATTGAGGGCTTCAACATTCTATCAGGATGTGGCACTTTCCAGCTTGGAGGTTGAGCATTAGTACGGCTCAGATCTGCTTGATTCAGTCTTCATTGTATATCCAGCCTTTGGAGGCTTATTTTTTATTGTCGGGAGCATTTTGTAGCAGCTCATATCTATTTCTTGTACGACCATCTGAGGTTTATGCCAGATCGGCCATCTATTGTATTGATCTTACATTTCTCATAATAAAAAGGTCAGATCTTTGTTTGTGCTTCTATATCTTGAATATATTGTGATCTCCATGTGTTGATGAATCTTGTATGCACTTAATAACTCAATAAATTAGTAGTAGTTAGTGATTCCAAGAAAGAATTTGGCTTGGGATCATTACAGTGGTATCAGAGCCCCGATCCTCCAAACATGTGAAGAGATCAGTGCATGCAGAAGTACAGGGGAATTGTTATGGGTCGGAGGAAGAAAAACAACAGTGAAACAGAGGCAGAAATGGAAGGGTTAGGAGACGACTATGAGCCTCAGGGATTGGCTCTCTTAGTAGCCGAATTTGGTAAGTTCTAGCAAAACATGAACCACACAGAAAGCACATTAGTCCGGTAGTTGGATGAGTATCAGGAAACCAACAGAAGGGGACAGGCCGAAATCTCTGAAACCTTGAAGAAAGTTGATGAGAATCTACAGAAAATGAACGAGAACCAAACTAGGATAACTGACCTTCTGATGCAAGTAACCCATCGAGGCAAATATCCTGATACGTATGGGAATAACTAGGCTGGAGGGTCTGGTGGAAACCATGAGGAAGTCATACATAACCCGGAGAAAGCACCGGGATCCGAAGGAAGTCTTGGAGGTGGCACACTCCATGGGAAGATGGGTAGCAGGACCAATCATAGGTCATACGTGCCAATGTTCATGGATGAACTGCTAGGTCAACAGTCAGGTAGCAGAGCTAACCCCAGACCATACATGCCCACATTCACAGATGAGCAAGGGAAGCATGAACAGGTTGAAGATTTTGTGGAACAATTAGCCAGGAGTACCAGGGAATACTACAACTTGGATATGAAAGTTCAAAGACAGATGTCCCTAGACCAGTATTGTCAAC
>ML781056.1:348422-366811 GCA_009831015.1 Picea engelmannii
GCTCCAATGGTACAGGATTGGATACAGCAGAGCCAAGACATTCTCAGGGAATTGAAGGATCATTTACAGAGGGCACAAAACCAGCAAAAGGTCCAAGCAGACAAGCACAGAGTTGATCGTACCTTTGAGGTTGGCGATTTAGTATATTTGAGGTTGCAACCATGCAGGCAGGCCTCCATTAAAAGAAGCGGAGTGGAGAAACTGCAACCATGTTTCTTTGGACCTTACAGAGTCAACAAGAGGATAGGGGCAGTAGCTTATGAGTTGGAGCTTCCACAGGGTAACAAAATTCACAATGTCTTCCATGTCTCGTGCCTTAAAAAATCCCTCGGTCAACATGTCATGCCTATTGAGGCCTTACCTCCCATGGATGAGGAGGGACAAATTTTTTTGATTCCAGAGAAGGTGTTAGAAGTCAAAGAGAAGAGGCTTTGAAACCGAAGAATCAAGGAGTATCTGATCAGGTGGAAGGATTTACCCATTGAGGATGCCACTTGGGAGCAGGAGCACATGGTTAGAAAAGCAGGTTTGGAATTGCTTGAGGACAAGAAATTTCAAGCAGGGGATACTATAATGTCCCCCACCTCTTAGAGAGGTGATGAGGAGACTCAGTGGCCTGGGCACCCCCACTAGGTGATAGTTTCACACTGAGGGGGGAAAAAGTCAAGAAGTTAAAAGTTATATTTTTAAGTTGACTTAAGAAAGGAAAAGGATAAAGGAGTAAACGATAACTCAACAAAAGAATAGAATATTAACCCTGGGAGTTAACCTAACTCAACAGAGAATTAGAAGGAAAAGTATAAGTAAGAAGCTGGGGCGCACCTATTACTCATTCTGGTTTTGGATTAGCATTTGCTATTGCTCTTGAGCATTCAGTTTGGGGGTTTTGTTGTACAAACCCTTGTGAGCAACTCAGTGGTGAAATATCCACTCACCTTGTTCCACAGCTTGGTCTCGGGGATGAAAGACTCCTCCACACCATCCTAGTCTCAGCCCATCTCCATCTAGCGCTTCAGAAGGTAGCAGGTCGTACTGTTGTGTTTCCAGCAAGGGCGCACCATCATCTAGAGGGAGGTTCGATCTAGCTTATCTTGAGGGCCTGGGGCCATTCCAGCAGTTGGGTTTTGTTTGCAGGGGCAGGACCATCAGTTTGAGGGATTTTCTGGAGGGTTATCATCATTCTACATTTGTCTGCAGATTGGGACGTCTGGGAGCCATATGGGACGTCCTGTGATTCAGTAAAACTCAAATCTAGGGAGATCTGCTTGAGATCTAAGTCTGAAACTTCTTCCACGGGATTCTCATAGCCCGATCTATATTCTTGGAGAGTTTTAGAGCATTTGGATGCCTCCTTCATCAGGGCCGAACCAACTAGGGTTTCATTCATACAGTGGGGCACACCATTCAGTGGAAGAATTCAGATCTACAGGGTTTGAGAGTGGATTTGGGAATTTGGACATCTGGGTTGTCCTTATAGTTGCCCGATCTATCATTTGGCATATTTCTCAGGGTGATTGGACACTTTTGGTAGTAGGGAAGAATTATTGAGGGCTTCAACATTCTAGTAGGACGTGGCACTTTCTAGCTTGGAGGTTGAGCATTAGTACAGCTCAGATCTGCTTGATTCAGTCTTCATTGTATATCCAGCCTTTGGAGGCTTATTTTGTATTGTTGGGAGTATTTTGTAGCAGCTCATATCTATTGCTTGTATGACCATCTGAGGTTTATGCCAGATCGACCATCTATTGTATTGATATTACATTGCTCATAATAAAAGGGTCAGAACTTTTCTTGTGCTTCTATATCTTGAATATATTGTGATCTCCATGTGTTGATGAATCTTGTATGCACTTAATAACTCAATAAATTAGTAGTAGTTAGTGATTCCAAGAAAGAATTTGGCTTGGGATCATTACATAGGCAAGCCCAGATATCTTCCATGTGTTTCAGCCATCTCCACCAAATGTTAGCACCCATAATTTTGTTTAACAAGCAAGGATCTTGAAGCTTGAGTCCTCCAGAAAGATATGGCATGCATAGCTTTTCCCAACTGACCAAGGCCCATTTTCGACCTTCTTTGTGACCCTACCAAAGGAATTTAGCATATACTCAGGGATCACAAGAGAGGAGAAGGGGTAAATAGGTATGGCTTGGAGGACTGACATGAGGAGGATCAATCTACTTGCCAGGTTAAGGGAGAAGAAGGTCCAGGAAGTCAAGTGATTGGTTAGGAACTAAATGGGAGGCTCCCATGAGCTATTACACAATGATTTGTCACTCATAGGGATACCTAAGTATTTGTATGGAAGGGAACTCTTAGGAAAGTCAAGAATACGAGAGATGTAATTTGGAATATAAAGAGGAGTATTGAAGAAGAAAAGTTGGGATTGTTTGGAGTTAATGAAAGTACCTGAGGCTTCACTAAAGTCATTAAAAATGTCATGAATCTTGAGGTCTTCCTTGGAATTAGGTGTTGGTTGTGGATCCTAATTATATTCTCAATTCAGAGGTCTTTGTTTACAGTCGTTTTTATACCCCATGAAGACTGTACACCCCGGAATATTATACAACCGTCCATGTGGGGGGGATTGCAGGTAGGGATTTCCCCCCCTGTGGAGTTTGGGGGGATCATCCCCTGGATAGGGGATCTGAGGGCCAATGTCCCCAAATGGGGGTTTGAGGGAGAATCCCTTGAAGGAAACATTGCCTTGTAAATGTATATTGTAATTTCATAGTCAATCTTGATCGTTCATCATTAAGTCACATATATGACAGTAAAGATTATGTTAGGGTTTTTTTCCCTAGAAGGAAACCCTATTTTATGAGAAAATTGTATTGCGGTTGTGTATGATTGTGATTATTGTATTATGAGAGAGGAAAATGTGAGAGAAATAAGAGGAAGTTACAATAGGCATGTTGTAGGTTGTATCCCTTCATTTTGCTAGATAATAAAAAGGAAGGACCTGGCAATTTCTCTGGTGGACATAGCCCACACTGGGTGAACCACATAGATATGTGTCTCTATTGCATTGTGTATCCTTTTTGTTTTATTTCCACGTTTGTCTTATTTTATTACTCCACAATCTATTTTTCTAGCAATTGGTATCAAAGTGAAAGGTAACTCGCAGGAAAAGAGGGTTCCTGGTTCAAGTGGAGAAATGGTGGAAGATGGAAAGTTTAGGGTAGAGAAATTTAACGACCAAAACTACTAGTTATGGAAGATGCATATGGAAGATCATTTATATTAGAAGGATATATTCCTACCATTGGGTGGAATAGCAAAGAAACTGAAGGCCATGAAGGATGAAGAATGGGAGGTTCTTGACAGAAATGCACTAGGATCAATATCGTTGAGCCTGGCATCGTTGGTGGCTTTCAATATTTCAAAAGAAAAGACAACAAAGGAGATGATGGATGCATTGGATAAATTGTATGAAAAACCCTTGGCGTCCAATAAGGTATTTCTAATGAAGAGATTATTTAATATGAAGATGTTTGAAGGTGGGTCTGTTGCAGATAATTTAAATGAATTTAATACAATTATTAATCAACTAAGTTATGTAAAAGTGAACTTTGATGATGAGGTCAGGGATATTTTAATCCTGTGCTCATTTCCAGAAAGTTGGAATGGATTGTTCATGGTTGTAAGTATCTCCGTCTCTAGCTAAAACACTCTAAAATTTGATGATGTTGTTGGTGTTATCCTTAGCGAGGAAATGCGAAGGAAAAGCACAGGTGATACATCAGGTAATACGTTAAACATGGATAACAGGGGGGGGGGAAAGGATAGAGGAAAGGGGTCAGGGAACCATGGGAATTATAGGAAGGGAATATCTAAATCGAAATTGGGAAAGATAGAGTGCTAGAATTGTGGGAAAGAAGGACATTTGAATAAAGACTACAGAGCTCCAAAGAAACAAAGACATGGACAGCATGAGAAAAATCAGGAAGAAAAGGTAACAAGTGACGTGTTATAAGATTCTTTGATTCTTTCTGTAGATAATGTTTTTGAGTCTTGGGTAGTAGATTCAGGGGCTTCATTTCATGCCACACCCCATAGGAAACATTTTCTAGATTATGTTCAAGGTGATTTTGGGCAGGTTCATTTGGGTGATGATGCACCATGAAAAATTGTTGGAATTGGAAAGGTACAAATAAGTCAAAAGAAGGGAAACCAATGGTTGTTGAAAGAGGTAATACATGTACTATATCTAAGTAAAAATATGATTTCAACAGGGTAGTTGGAAAGTGAAGGTTTTATATCTATATTTATAGATAAGGTGTGGAAGGTCACCAAAGGATCACTGGTGATAGAAAAAGGAGAGAGGGTAGGTACATTGTATTTATGTAATGGTAATACTGACTCTTCTATCTATTTAGCTTCTACAGAAGTGGATACATCACTGTGGAATCATAGGCTTAGACACATGAGTGAGAAGGGGATGCAAATACTTCACAAAATAAATGTGTTTCCAGATATTAAACAAATTGATTTGGATTTGTGTGAGCACTGTGTTTATGGAAAACATAAGAGAGACTGATTTATCATAGTCAGAAAATAAAATAAGAGTGAAAGGTTAGAGCTCGTGCATATAGATGTATGAGGAACATCTCATTATCATCTCTTGGTGGCTCTCATTATTATGTTACTTTTATTGATGATGCAAATAGAAAAACTTGGGTTTATTGCATTCGATAAAAATATGATGTTTTTGATACTTTTAAGAAATTGAAAGCTTTGGTTGAGAATGAGACATGAAAAAGGTTGAAGTGTCTCAGATCAGACAATGGAGGCGAATACTACAACAAGGAATATGATGATTATTCTATACCATGGGATTTGTAGAGAGAAGACAGTTCCAGGAACACCACAAGAAAATGATGTGTCAGAAAGGATGAACATGACCATCATGGAGCGTGCAAGGAGTATGAGATTGCATGCAGGGTTTCCCTTACAATTTTGGGAAGATGTTGTAGATATTGTTGTTTACTTCATAAACAAAGGACCTTCAATTTATTTGGATGGTGGAATTCCATAGGAGGAATGGATAGGTAAAAAGGTAAACTATTCATTTATGAAGACTTTCAGTTATGGATAATTTTTCCATATTGATAAAGAAAATAGAACAAAGCTTGAAGAGAAATCCAAGAAATGTACCTTTAGTGGATATGGTGTTAATGATTTTGGTTATCGCTTATGGGATTATGAAAATCACAAAATCATTAGGAGTAGAGATGTCAAATTCAATGAGAAGGTCATGTACAAAGATCATTTGCAGGGAAAGAAATAGGAAAAAGAAAAACTAGAATATACAGTGCTTGATGAGATCACTGAAAAAGAAATTCCAAAGGTACCAGAAAATCAAAATGTATAACAACAAGAGCAGCAGGTACCCCAAACTCCTGCAAGTGTTGTTATAAGATCTACCAGGTTAAGTAGACCCCCTGAACGATAATTTCCTTCATTGTATTATTTATTGTTGACTGATTTTGGTGAACCAGAATGTTATGAAGAGGCAATGCAGGTAGACATTAAAAAGAAGTGGAAGCAAGGCATGAAAGAGGAAATGGATTCCTTGCTAAATAGCCAAACTTGGGACTTGGTTCAGTTTCCTGTAGGAAAAAGAGCATTGTAGAATAAATGGGTTTACAAGTTGAAGGAAGAAGATGGAGGAAAAAAATGGTACAAGGCTAGACTTGTTGTAAATGGGTTTGCACAAATGAAAGGTATATATTTTGGTGAAATATTTTCTCATGTTCTTAAGATGGTAGTAGAATATTTTCATCTTGAATAGTTGTATGTAAAAACATATTTTCTCCATGGGGATTTGGATGAAGCGATTTATATGCAGCAGACACATGGGTATGAGGTCAAAGGGAAAGAATATTTGTTATGCAGGTTGAAGAAGAGCTTGTATGGCCTAAAGCAAGATTCAAGGAAGTGGTATTTGAAGTTTGACAGGTTTATGAAAGAACAAGGTTATAGTAGATGTCATTCTGATCAGTGTATTTATTTTAAAAGAATAGAAAATGGAAGCTATATTATCTTTCTATTGTATGTAGATGATATGCTTGTTGTAGGGTCTAATATGCATGATATAAATGTGATCAAGAAGATATTATCTAATTCATTTGCGATGAAGGATTTGGGTGCTGAAAATAAAATCCTTGGTATGAGAATAACAAGAGATGGGAAAAATCGCAAATTGACATTGTATCAGGGTGAGTAGATAGAGAAGGTGTTGGAGAGGTTTAGAATGCAGAATGAAAAACTAGTTATTACACCTTTGGCCATCCATTTCAAATTAACTAAGGAAATGTGTCCCAATACACAGGAGGAGATAGACTACATGTCCAGGATCCCTTATTCATCCACAGTTAGTAGCTTGATGTATGCAATGGTTTGCACAAGACCAGATATTGTACATGCAGTGGGAGTTGTTTGCAGGTATATGAACAATCCAGGTAAAGAACATTGGGAAGAAGTAACATGTATTCTCAGGTATTTGAGAAATTGAGAGGTATTGCTACTCATGCATTATGTTTTGGAGGTTTAGACACTGTTCTATACGGATATGTTGATTCAGATATGGAAGGTGATAAAGATATCAGGAGGAGCACAACAAGGTATTTTTTTACTGTAGGTGGAACAACATCAAGTTGGATTTCAAAACTACAAAATTTTGTTGCACTTTCAACAACAAAAGCAAAGTATGTTGTTGCTACATAGGCTAGTAAAGAAATATTTTAGTTACATAGGTTTATGGAGGAATTGGGAAAGAAGTAGGAGAATAACAGGTTGTATTGTGATAGTGATAGTGCCATTCATATTGCAAATAACTCAAACTTCCATTCAAATCCTAATAATATACAAATCAGGTACCATTTCATACGATCCATCGTGGAAAATGGACATTTGAAGTTGGAAAAGACACATACTAGCCAGAATTCTATAGACATGTTAACAAAGGGAGTAACCAAGGATAAACTAAGTTCCTGCTCAGTTTTAGTTGGCCTTCAAGCATGAAGGTGAAGATGAGAAATTTTCCAGGTCCAAGGTGGATCACAATCTAGAAGGTACAACAACAGTGGAGTTGTTTTGATTAGTCTCCAAGTGGGATATTGTTGGTTGTGGAGCCTAATTATCTTCCTGATCCAAAGTTATTTTTTTTCAGACATTTTTATACCCCATGATTAATGTACACCCCTCCACGTGGGGTGTTGTAGGGGGGATTTCCCCCCTTGCGGGGTCCTAGGGACTCATCCCTCGACTGGGGTTAGGGGGCCAGTGGCCCCTCTACGGGGGTTAGGGGGCGAAGCCCTCAAAGGAATAATTTCCTTGTAAATGTATATTGTAATTTCATATTCAATATTGATCATTCATCATTAAGTCACATATATGACGATAGAGATTATGTTATGGTTTTTTCCCCTAGAAGGGAACCCTATTTTATGAGGGAATTGTATTATGATTGTGTATGACTTTGAATATTGTATTCTGAGAGAGGAGACTATGAGAGAAAGAAGAGGAAGCTACAACGAGCGTGGTGTAGCTTGTGTCCCTTCATTTTGTTGGATAATAAAAAATAAGGACCTGCCAATTTCTCTGGTGGACGTAGCCACACTGGGTGAACCACATATATTTGTGTCTCTATTGTATTGTGTATATTTTGTCTTTTATTTCTACATTTGTCTTATTTTATTACTCTGCAATCTTATTTTTCTAATAGTAGGGGAGCCCATCATCATGGTATAATCCAAAAACTGGCTATGAGAGATCGTTGGTTGAATCCCATGCAGGGATAGGCCACAAAGAATTCCATCACTGATGGAGGCTTTGATATAACAACTCATGCCTTCATCCATGATTATGAAGAGGAAGTGGGGTAGGGGATCCCCTTAACAGATACCTCTTGAAGGGGTAAAGGTCTTTAAGGGGGTGCCATTGACCAATATAGAGAAGAAAGATGAAGAGGTTAGGTTGAGTATCCAACTGACCCACTCATTGAAAAAAACAAAGGCTAAAAGGAGAGACCTCATATACTACCAACTGATTTTGTTGAAATCCTTTGAAATGTCTATGATGCAAATCCCTACCCCCTCCATAGGTCCATGCGACCCCCCGATCTAGCATCGTTCGAATTCAGAGTTGAATCTTCTCTTGGGCTCCTGTTGAGCCCCCAAAATCAAACACAAGTCCTTAACTTATGTTTCTTGCATGTAAAACCAAGTCTGTGAGGATCCTTATATGCCAACAGAGTCCTCCACGTGACTCTGGGCCAAAATCGTGGGCCAAAATCTCCTTTTAACTCTAATTCAGGAAATGGCCCCTTCGCTTTGTCCAACACCTCAAATGACCATGAGTTGTGACCAAGTGCTAACACAAAGGGCACTCCTTTGAAACTCTGGGCACTTTGAGGTCCAGGTCTCTTTTCCTTCACCTCCTTCCAAAACTGCCAAACACCAAATTTGACAAACACCCAAACACCTACAGGATCAACGACCCACAATCCTCTGCAAACTAATGATCGAGATATTATTCGCAACTCCAGGCTTCAATAATTTTGACCGCTCCAACACTCTATCCCCCCCGGAGTGCTGAACTCTGAATCGAATTGGACAATTCCAGTGCTTCCCCTAATCAATGACTCAGGATGCATCTGGGGATTTGGGCTTCTGGCCTTTCCGATGCACCACACTTCTAATCCCCTGGAGTGTCGAACTGGATAACTCACAGAGGGCATCAAATCTAACGGACCACATCCCCTCAGCATCTAACGCTTGAGATCTACTAAGGGAATCCAGCCTTTGGGAGTCCTGGATTTTTTTGGAGAATCCTCCAGAGTACCGAACCCCCAGAATTCCAGATCTACTGCCACGTGTCCACTGAAATCAATGGCTCATAGTATCCGTTGATATCTATGGTTACAATGAGCTTTGAGACTCCAAACTTCAGGATTCCTAGCCCTTCCAACCCACCTTCCCTCTGAATGTCGAATTAATGGAGGTTCTAATCACCCACCACGCGTCTACTCTGATCAACGGCTTGTATTCCCTTCATGCTTTGGGCTTCACGCCTTCTCAAATGCATGACCCCAACAATCCTAGACTACATGATCTACTTTCACGTGTCCTCGTTGATGGACAACTGATATTTTCTCAGCCCTCCGAGCCTCCGATAATTCTCAGTGCTCCTTCCCAAGAAACCTCCAGAGTACCAAACTTTCAGACCTCCAAATATGGTGCCACATGTCCCTACCAAATGGATGGTTGAGATCTAGTATGGGACTCTGACCTTCAGGAGTTCTTGAATGATAACATGCACAGACCTCTAGAGTGTCGAAAATTCAGAGTGATGAAGGCTCTCTCTTGATGGTCCACGTGTCCTAATGGATGGATGGCCTAGATCTACTTCGGATCCCTGGTACTTCGAGAAATTCGTCTCCTCTGAAACACAACTTAAAAATCTATGAACTTACAAAGTATGAAGGATTCTAAGGGTTAAAGAACGTGCTACTTACCTAGATCCAACAAATGTAGATCCTTGCTCCTAGATCCAAAGACTGGGATCTATCCTCCCTTCGTGTGCGCTCCTCCACGACTCTGAGGGTTGATATAATGACTCAAGTTGAATCTTGCAGTTGATCCAACAACTGTTGCTACTCCACCCTCCTCAATTATTTCACCTTCCTTTCGAATGAAGGATTTCTTTTAGCTTTAAAATGGATCGACCTTTGAACTTCTCCTCTACAAGCCTGACTCCTCGGTCTTTTCCTGCGCTGCACCTCCTGATATTTCAAACTCTTTCGAGGTTTTCGAATGGACTTGGTCCTTTTCTCAATCAATGAAATTTTTTTCCCTCCTGGCAGCCTGACGCTTGTTCTCCTGAGCTCTATACTTGAAAATTATTTCAGCCTCTGACGCACTTCTCATGCTCTCCTTCATATACTTTACTAACACTTGACTGGGTTTTGTTTATGTGCACTCCCTACACCAGAATCTACGTAAATTTGAACTATCTCTCCTGAGCTTTGGATTTGCTCAACTTTCTAAGGGTCTCGACCTATTTGTTCTTCTCCAAATGATTTATTATTCCCTCCTGGAACTTATTTGCTCATCCTCCTAAGCTTATGGAATTTTTTAGCAATCCTCAGTGCACTCCTTGCACTTTCTTCACCCTGAGTCTTGAACTTTCAAATATTCACCTTTGTGCTCTTTGCACTCACTCGATGCACTCCTTGTAGAGCTTCCTCCTCAGAGTGTTCAGTAATTCTGGTGTGATTTCCCTTGCACTCTTCCTTCTGAGGTTTAATCTTGTTCTGATGTGCCCACATAGCAAGATCTTCTCTAAACTCAAAATAGAGTTCAAGTGCACCCCTTGCACATGCTTCACAGAGTTTTCAATTATTCTGGTGTGCATTGCTTTCACAAGCCTAAGAGCCCAGAACACTCAGAAAACTACAGACATGGAATTATATCTACTCCTGTAAATGAAACATACTTGCACCTCTACAACATTCATATAAAAACACCATAAACACACTCAGAAGAAAACATTCATATAAAACACATAGAAGCCTCATCGAAAGGAAAAACTGCTCTTTTCTATTAATATCTGAATGCTAATTACAATGTGTACAAGGATGGACTACAAAAAAGTCTCAATGCTTTCTCCTCTCCTCTCTTCTAATGTATCTCCTCAATTATCAACAACAACCTCTATTGGTTGTACATCACATAGATTTATACAAGAGGGGGCTTCTCGAGATTTCCCTCCAGCTACCTACTCACATTAAATGGAAATTAACTTCTATCTAATCCGAATCAAATCTAGATATACCTATTGTCAGCCATTAAAGGTGACTCTACATATTACAATAATTCATTATGTACAAAGACAATGGCTAGGGTCTTCTTGAGCCTCCAAACTTTAATTACATCAAATTTTAAATTTATGCTCAAAATTTGAAAGGACTAGCATGTCCTTCTTTGGGATCCATTCCCTCCAAGTGTGTTGATGCGCTGATGAGGTGGAGTGATGATCCTGCCTAAGTCTATCTTGAGGATCATTCCATGTATACGAGATTATTTTAAGGAGTGAATGACCTCATGAGCTAGTATAACACTAACCATATTCAGATGTCCTTCAGTGTAACCTGACTTCTATTTTGAAATGATGAAAGGAAGAAGAGGTTTGAGTTGTAGAGAAATTACCTTTGTTATTATCTTGTATATGACATTGCATAGAGTAATCGGTCGGAATTTCTTGGGATGAGAGACCTGCTCCTCCTTTGAGATAAAAGTAAGAAAGGTTCAATTGAGATCCTTTATAAAACCTATAGAGATGTGGGAGTCTTCCACTAATTTCCATACTTCTTCATGGACCATTTTCCAGCAGTGGTGAAAGAAGTCGATTGTGAAGCCATCAGGTCCCAACAATTTTCCAGCAGGCATTTATTTTATTTCCTAGTCCACATATTCAATGGTAATAGTTCTAAGAAGCGCCTCATTTTTTTCTTAAGTGACTAGAGCTGGAATATGTTGTGTGATTTTATTGATAGCCTATGATTGGTCTATAAAAGGTTCAGTTAATAGGTTCTAGTAGTAGTTGATAAGTTTATTTTCCATGCCCTCATGGTCTAAAATCTGTTCGCCCTGATCATTTTCTAGTCGCGTGATTCAGTTGATATGTCTTCTCTGAACCATGGATCAATGAAAGAATTTGGTATTCTTCTCACCCTCTTTTAGCCATTGTACTCTAGATTTTTTATGCCATAGAATTTATTCTTGCTTGTTTCTCTCCTCCAGTTGTTGTTTAAAATGATACTCTTATGTTGCGAGAGAGTCATTGTCTTTATGAGTTATGAGTTATGTTTTTATCTCTTCCAAACGTTGTTCTAGAGATCACTAAGCCTGGAAGATATTTCCAAAGACCTATTTATTCCAGTCTATAAGGCGTTGCTTTAAATTATTTTAGCTTCTGTTGAAATTTGTACATCAAGATTCCATGGGAAATTGCTACATTCTCCCACCAAATGGGAGAGGTTTCCTAAAAAATATGGATTGGAGAGATAAACGTTTTTGAACCTGAACAACTTGTGATGGGGATATCTAGTGAGATATATCCATAGTTGAACCCTCTGACATTCCATGAGATAATATTCATTTGGAAGGAGGTGGGGGGGAGTTGAAAAATCCCTCTATGAGATTTTGTATCTTCCCTAAGTTAATCATAAAATTGTCGACTTCTTGGATGAGTTGTTGGGATGATTTTCTTCCCCCCCTTTTTCCTTCTTTTGAAATTTTATGATTGTCCTTTCACGGATCTGGATGCATTCTGAGACTACCACCAGATCTTTATGTTTCTCTTGTAGTGGAGTTCAAATAGACTTTTTGTACCTCACGTAGTTGTTCTAGGGGGAGAGGTTGCAATTCATGCTTGTGGTATGCCTCTTCAAGCTTTTCCATATCTATCTTTGCTAGTTCTCTATCGTCTAGTTGCATGTCTATGTCTCCACTATCCTCTGTGAGTTGATCTTCCTCAAGGGGTACTTTATTGATTTGCAGGGTGATCTGCTCCAAAACTGGTGTTGTGGTTTCTTTAGATTTACCTTTAGTTTTGTCCTTTCTTGCATATTGATGCGGGTCTTCCATGACCTAGGTGTTTGGAAACTAATTTAAAACTTCATACGATTTTCTCATTGACGGTTTCTTGCTTATAACCACGGTGGATTTTTCTAAGATTTCCTTCTCCTTCCCTGGACTTGTGTGAAACCATCTTTGGGTTTTTCAAGTGATCCCTCTTTGGATCTTGGATAAGCATTTAGGGCGAATTATCTAAATAAGTGGTCGTGTTCATGACACTTTCGACACCGGAAGGGAATATTCTCATAGTCAACAGTTTGAACCCATTCCTTGTCCTAGAATTCTAAGTTTATGGAACTAGGTAAAGGCTTGTAAATGTTCATGTAGACGCATATGCAAGCATCAGAGGTATATTTCCTTTGGTGCATTGCCTCAAAGGATTTGACATAAACACCTAAGGTAATTCCAATACCTATAAGGATTTCCCCAAGCCAAAACTCTCAAGGGAGAGAGTAGAATTTGATCCACACTGGTGCATAGGAGAAGTCTTCTTTTTCTAGCCTAAAACAATTCGTCCAAAACCATAGATAAAGACCAATAGAGTTAAAAAAAATAGGGTCCATTCTCAAAGATTATATCCTTTCCTTCAAGATTGAAAAATATAGCTATGAAGAAACCCTTGGATCCCAATTGAAGCTCATATTTCCCCTTGGGCTTCCACCAGGTGTTGATCCATCTAATCAAGTCTCGTTCCAATGGCCATAATCCTAAAAATTTGTCGATTAAAGCATGACCTTTCATAAATTGGGTATGTTCACCTACACTGGTCAAGATTACAACATATATTGGTGTTTCATATGCCTAAGGAATGCATTTTCATAGATCTCAAACTTGATTCACCTTTGGATGAGAGGATTCAGCCTTGATCTCCATCTCTTTTTCTTTTTACAACTCGTCCTGGTAGATCTTCTCTCAGAGGTGGGAAGATAGCTTGAATGGAAGCCTTGAGCTGACATAGATGGATGGATTATTTATAGGTTCATATCGATATGAGGGGGATTTCTCCCCCTACTCGTTGGCCATTCAGGCATGATCATAAGATTGCAGAACTGAGAATCTCGTCGGTTGGATTGCTAGAAGCTGGGAGAATAAAAAACCATTGGCCGTTGCGAGCATCAAAACCCTAGCAGAGGAGTCCTCTGGATAAATCACATTCAAATTAGTGTTGCAATTGCATGCTAAGTCTTTGTTAAAATGTCTCTTAGAAATCATTTTTTCTACCCATACGTTTTTAGTAAGTAAAAACATAATCACTATTGAGCATTATTTTATGGTGTTGCATTTCTAAAGAAAAATGAAAAATGTTTTTGGTAAGAAAAAAAATCATTACCTTTGACGGGCATTATTTTATGGTGTTGCATTCTAATATAAGAACGTTTTTGGTAAGTAAAATCATTGTCTTTGTTGGGCATTAATTTGTGGTGTTGCATTGCTATACAAAAATGTTTTTGTCAAGTGAACACATTGCCTTTTATGAGCATCTTTCTTGTATCAAATTTATATTGATAAGTAAAAATGTAGTTATTGTTGGGTATTATTTTATGGTGTTGCATTGCTAAAAACAATGTTTTTGGTAAGAAAATGCATTAACTCTTATGGGAATTATTTTGTGGTGTTGCATTCTAATATAAAAACATTTTGTTAAGTAAAATCACAATCTTTGTTGGGCATTATTTTGTGGTGTTGCATTGTTATAGAATTTTTTTTTTGACAAGTGAACACATTGCCTCTGTTGAGAATCTTTCTTGTGTCAAATTTATACTGGTAAGTAAAAACATAGTCACTATTGGGAATTATTTTATGGTATTCCATTTCTACAGAAAAAATGTTATTGGTAAGAAAAAAAATTACCTCAGATGGGAATTATTTTATGGTGTTGCATTGTAACAAAAAAAACATTTTTGGCAAGTTAAAAAACAATCTTTGTTGGGAATTATTTTGTGGTGTTGCATTGCTATAGAAAAACGTTTTTGCAAGTAAACATATTTCCCATAGACAAGTAGTTTCATTCTATTCAATTAATTCTAGAATAAAAAAGAATAGCAAGCCAAAAGTGTTTCCCATAGTTAGACGTTTAATGTATGTTCAATTGATATTGGCAAACAAAAAACAAATTATTGTCCAATCTTGGGTGAGATTTGGTCATTTAGGCCTTAGTTTCTTAATTAGTGATAAATGGGAACTACATATGGTATTATATCCAACTTCAACACTAGGGCCTATCGAACCTACATCCTTGTTGGATTTTTGATGTTTGCATGTTATGGAAAGGTTGTTAGGAAACAACCAAAAAGATGGAAAAGTTTCCCTACCTTCCTTTGTAACTTTTGGTAAGGCCAATTAATGGAAGGGATTTAAGGACCTTAGTGGAATAGTAGTGACTAATATTTAAACCAAAAATGATTTTGATGCAAATTTTTTCTTGGTAAAGAGGTGGAAACTCTAGAAGTCCCTGTATAAAATTGGACGAATTGTTTAACATCTTATGAACTAACCTTTAGGTTTTTATGGAATAAACCTCCTTTCATGACCATGTTGGAGTAGTGGCTGGGAATGGTTATGGCCATCTCATCTTGGACTATAATTATACCTTCAAAAGAGAGGTAAAAATATCTTGTGTTTAGCTGCAAGGGAATGCCTTGGCTTAAATGCCAATGGATAGTGAATCTTTATAGTAATTTCATCTTGGAGTGTAATTCTACCTTCAAAAGAGAGATAACAATATCTCTAGTTTAGATACAAGGGGATGTCTTGGATTAAATGCCAATAGGTGGTGAATATCCATAGTAATTTCATGTTGGAGTGTAATTATACCTTCAAAACAGAGCTAACAATATCATGTGTTCAACTACAAGGGGATGTCTTGCCTTAAATGCCAATAGTTAGTGAATCTCTGCTATAGTTTTGTTTGTATCTCATTTAATTCTCAATATAATCCAGATCAATGGGTGGAACCTCTGCTCAAGGGGAAAAACATGATCAACCACCTGAAGATAATTTGTATAGAGAATTGGAAAAAGTTAAGTTGTCATTATTTAAAGGAAAAACAAAGGGAGAGGTTGTTGAAGCATGGTTGAAAAACATAAAAACCTATGCTTTTCCCTATGAAATTATTCTAGTAACTAGAAGGATAGGTTGGAAATATATCAGTTAAAGGAAAATTATTTGTTGTGGTGGAAAAATCTGGAACCACAACTGGGATGGACCATGTTTTCTGTGACATGGGAGAAATTTGAGGAACAATTTCGTAAGAAGTATCTTTCTAAAGAGAATTTGGAGAGAAAATTGAATGAATTTCTTGAATTAAAATATGGGACTAAGATAGTGTTAGAGTATGAGGTTCGGTTTGTGGAGTTGTTGAGGTATGATCCACATCTGAACATAGAGAAGTTGAAGTTAAACAAGTTCCTTTATGGGTTGAATCCATGTATAAAGGAAATGGTTTGTATGTTGATGGAAAAAACCTTGCATGAGGCAATGCAAAGAGATATCATTGGTGAAGAAGAATTGCTTGGGAGGGTTGAAGAAAACTATGCCAGGAATCCTTTCAATCCTTTCATTCCTCATTTTCACAATAAAACCTCTCATGGTAAAGTTCATGGAAGTAGTTATAATCCTTCATTTTCCAAGAACCATGAAGCCCCAAGGGGAAATGCTTTAGGAGAGCAAACAAAATCAACATATAAGAAAAATTATTCATAAAGTGGTGTTATTTCCCAAGGATCCCTTTGGATCATAGCACAAACCCCTATTATAACTATCAAGGCACCAAAAACTTATCCTTTGGGTGGTTTTTGGAATTGTGGTGGACCACATTTCTAGCAGGACCGTCCTAAGAAGTAGTCAGAGGCAACTTCCAGTCATAGTCAAAATATTCTGGAATATATAGGTAGAGCTCCTAAAATCCATGTAGTTTTTCATGATATAAAATTTGAACACCAGTATTCAGTGCTTGAGATCACAGGTAAATTGAATAATTCTACTATTTCTATTTTGATTGACCCAAGTTCCACTGAAAATTTTAACTTACCAAATGATTTAGTAAGATGTGGCCTGGAAGAAGTTGAGAAAATATATTTTTTTTAGGTACAAATGGCTTTGGGATGTACTCATGATGTGGGTCCCTTGGCATGAGGATGTACTTTATACTTGGGAGTATGTACTACTTCTATAAATATTTATGTAACTACTCATGGATCTTACAATATAATCATTGGAATGGACTAGCTTGAAGCTTATTGAGTTGTTATGGATTGTGGGGGAAAGGTTCTACATTTTCTGGATGGTGTAGGATATTTTATGGTTCTTCATCAGAAGAAGAGACTCATGTCATTGAGATTCATTTTATCTCAAAAAATGAAGCATTGTTTAAGGAAGGGTTGCCAAATGTTTTCGGTTACAACTATGAATGAAGGAGATTAATTATCTTTGGAAACATAGATGGTTCTTTTAGAGTTCCGTAATGTTTTTCCAGATGAGTTGATAGGACTACTGCTAAAGCATAAAATTGATTTTTCTATTGAACTTAGACCTGGTACAAAACATGTTTCCAAGGCTCCTGACTACATGACTTCACTCATTTTAAATTAATTACACATGCAACTTCAAGAATTGTTGGATTTCAGCATGATTAGACCCAGTGATTCTCCTTGGGGTGCATCGATAATTCTTTTGAAAAAGAAGGATGGATCTTTGCACTTGTGCATTGATTACAAGTAGTTGAACCAAGTGAGAGTTAGAAATCGACACACTTTGCCTCAGGTTGATGATCCTTTTGATCAATTGAAAGGAGTTGTTGTATTTTTTAAGACCAATTTACTATTTGGATACCCCCAATTAAGATTGGAGGAGGATATTTTGAAAACTTCTTTCAGACTCGCTTTGAGCATTATGAATTTGTCATAGTCCCTTTTGGGTTAACCAATTCCCTTGGTGTAAACATGAGTTTGATGAATGGAGTATTTAGGAATTACTTGGACAAGTTTGTACAACTATTTCTATATGATAGTCTCATTTATTCTAAAACCCGTGAGGAGCATGAAGATAATTTGAGATTAATTTTACAATGTTTGAGGGATAATAAGCTATATCCCAAACTATCAAAATGTTCTTTCTTCCAATAGGAAATCCACTATTTGGGTCATGGGTGTGTGAAATATAATGATGGTATCTCATGATGCATTAGTGGCAATGAAAACATGGAAAAGCAACAATTTGTCAACTTGGATGGATTATTTGAGCTACTTTCACAATGCATTTGAATATGGTGTTAACATATGAAATGTGGGAAAATGAATTAACTTTCCAAATATGTAATTTTTATTTATATAAATTGTGTATGACTATGTGAAATTTTAGTTTTCCTAACAATGGTATGTTGTTTTTCATGCAAAATATATTGCATATGTTTCCATTAGTGCTAACATTGAGTACCTAAACAATGGAATTTCTTTTAAAAAAATTGTAGAATTGTAGAGAACACATTGTTCTTATGGACAATGATTTATTCAAAATTTATAATGTTAATTTTATACACATATTTTTAAAATTATGAAAGTCATTATATCCTTGAAATTATAAGGCCTTTTGTTAATGCTAGGTATTATCAAATATTTTTTATTTTTTTTAAGATTGTAGATTTCAATATGTACTAGTGTAGTGTATAACTTATTTTAAAATGGTTGAGGTCAAAAAACATTATAGAAGAAATAAAAGAGGTATGTATTTTAAGATTATGATATGTG
>ML781056.1:369361-396467 GCA_009831015.1 Picea engelmannii
GTGGAGATTGAGAGGGAGAGAGAGTGATGAGGGTAGAGAGATATAGAGGTAGAGAGAGGGGGGAAGAGTAGGGGAGAGAGAGGGAGGAGAAAATGGAGTGAGAGAGAGAAAGCACTACAAGGAGAACACCTTGTAGTGGAGGTTTTTAATGTTACAAGATTGGAAAAAATTAAAAAAAAAAAACAATTATTGATCCAGGTGGATATCGGTGACCACCCACCTTTTCTGACTAGCTCAAAACAGTTTTCTGGCAATTTTGGCAATATACTATTTTTAGCAGGTTTTAACTTCCGGGGCCATTTTGAGGGCCTAAATGAAGGTTTTTAGAGATAGAGGTTCTCAATGATATTTGAAGGCATGATTGATCCACCTAAATTAATATCCTCGACAATACCTTTCCAACAAGCTATCATACGCCTAAAACGGAGATCGTAAGCAAAAGTTACGACCTCGAGAAGTTGATGTACTAACTTACCCAAACGGGGCCCACATGACTTTTGGCGCTTCATCTGCTAGGGTTAGGTTTTTGGATGTCTAGGGTTTCTGGCATTCCTTTTTATTGTAAAAAAAGTCCTTCAGAGCCTCATTGTAATCATCTTCTGGTGAATGCGAGTAGCCGTCACATCTCTTCTCAGAGATAAGCTGCCACCATTCTAGCGAGTCTTTCACTCTGTATTTTTATAGTCTCTGTACATTTCTTTCATTAATAGAAATCATGTATTACTGTATCTCTATGTTTATGGTTGATTCTTTGATATATTTCTGTTATATTATTGGATATACATGATATCTCTATGCATTTCTTTATTATAGCTTTGCTCTCATTTAGTGCCGAAAATAATCTGGATCAGTGGTATCAAAGCAGGCTACTCTTGATCATTTTTTCAGTGCATGTCCCCGACGAGGTACGAGTATATAAATTTGGGTCTCGAGCTTGTCTCTCTTGAAGACAATCACTCTCACACACCCAAGAAACCCTCAATGGCGGAAGAAAAGAAAAATGACGGAGCAAACGATCCTATCAATCTGTTTCTTGAGCAAGCTCTCATGCGATAGAGGGACGAAATGGTGGAGAAGTTTTCCCACATCCTTAAATGCCTGCCAATAGCATCAGGTGCATCTTCATCAAGCGACCACTTTGGAGGCACCTCGCCTTTCAAGGTACAAGTTAATTTTGATATTCCTTTATTTGAAGGACAGATAGATGCAGAAGCCCTAGAAAAATGGATAAATGTGCTAGAAGGTTATTTCTTTGTTCACAATTTTTCCGACAAAGAAAATATCACCTTTGCACTCCTTAAATCTATCCCTCATGTCAAACATTGGTGGGAAAGTTACTGGGAGAAAAGTTCCATAGAGGAGTATATAATATATGGGGCTGATCCCACTTGAGATTTTTTGTGGATGTGGTAAAGGAACAATATTACCCTATTGGAAACTATGAGGACTGGTACATGAGATGGACCACACTGCGTCAAGAGAGGGGCCAAGAAGTTCCAGATTTCACTAATACCTTCCATACCTTGTTCACGAAGCTGGGTATCAAAGACTCTGAGCGACATTTGGTTCTGAAATACCGTGAGGCTCTACACAGATACATCCAGACTGAAATGGATTTTATGGACATCTCATCACTCGATGTTGCTTATCGATATGCTATTAAAATTGAGCAGAAATTTAAGCACCAGAAAAAATGGGAATTTGGGTCTGCAAATTCGTAACAACCAAAGTATGACAAAGACAACCCTAACAAACAGTCTCCTGAAAACCAGTCCAAGACACAGGAAAAGAAGGGTCACGGGAAGACAAAGAAGGACACCGAAAAATGGTGTGATTTCCACAAAATCCCCTGGCACAACACCGATGAATGTCACTCAAAACAGTCATTGGTGGTCGAGATCAAAGACAAGGAGCCAAACCCTGATTCAGAATCTGATTCTGAAAATACTGGTAAAGGACAGATCATTGACGCAGACCCCACTTCTATTGTCGCGACCACAACAATTCAACCAGAAGAACCAACAGATCCTGAAGAGGGGGAGCGCCTTTTTCATTCATAGATGTGCGTGAAGGAGACCCCGTTGCATTTTATTGTTGATAGAGGAAGCCAAAAAAACCTCATCTCAGCAAAGGTCGTCAAACAGTTGGGATTGTCAACAACACCACACCCGCAACCATACAACATCGGGTGGCTTCGGCAAGGACGAGATCTTCATGTCAACCAATAGTGTCGATTGTCATATGGCATCCAACCCTTCAAGGATGAGGTATCATGTGATGTTTCCCCACTGGATGTATGTGATGTTCTCTTGGGCCAACCATATATGTGGAGACACCATGTTGTTTATGAGTCTCAACCCCGTAGTGTCATTTTTACTTTGGGGGGTCATCTCTACAGAATACCAAAGTAGTTCCAACTATTGTTCCACCTAAAAAGTGTCACAAGGTAGTATCTCATACTGCAAAATTCATCTTCTTCACAATTTGTTCAAAAGGGGAACAAAAGGACACTGCAACCACTACAGCCTCGCCCCCTGCACCTTCTATCCAACAGAAGCAGGTCGAAAAGGTTACAACAAAGCACAAAGATTCCTTCTACACGCCTTCCTCTCAGGTAGCTTGACTTTTTGAATAGCCTCAAATTCAAGAGGTTCATAACAGATTTCCACAAACTAAGCAGCGTGACGTCTCCAGCAATACAAGCAGCTCACCAAGATGCAGATCCAACAAACGCTTTTCCCTCTCCCCTGGGAACTCAACGCAATGGATACCATTGCTTCCTAAGGAAGGAGGATTGATCCAGGTGGATATCAGTGGCCACCCACCTTTTTCGACTGGCTCAAAGTAATTTTCTGGCAATTTTGGCAATTTACTATTTTTAGCAAGTTTTAACTTCCAGGGCCATTTTTAGGGCCTAAATGAGGGTTTTTTTTATATATAGGTTCTCAATTATAGCCAAATCCATGATTGAGCACCCAAAATGAATCTCCTCGATGATACCTTTCCAACGAGCTATCATATGCCTAAAACAGAGATCGTATGCAAAAGTTACAACCCTGGGAAGTTGATGTACTAACTTACCCAAACGGGGCCCACATGACTTTTGACGCTTCATCTCCTAGGGTTAGGTTTTTGGATGTCTAGGGTTTTGGGCATTCCTATTTATTGTAAAAAAATGCCTTCAAAGCCTCATTGTAATCTTCTTATGGCGAATGCGAGTAGCCGTCACATCTCTTCTCAGAGATAAGCTACCACCATTCTAGCGAGTCTTTAACTCTGTATTTTTACAGTCTCTGTACATTTATTTCATTAATAGAAATCATGTATTACTGTATCTCTGTGTTTATGGTTGCTTCTATGATATATTTTTGTTATATTATTGGATATACGAGATATCTCTGTGCATTTCTTTATTATATCTCCGCTCTCATTTTGTGTCAAAAATAATCCAGATCATCGGGACTGTGATAATCCTTTTTATAGTGGGAGATTTGCGGTATTGATTCTTTAGGTAAAGAGAAATGGCAAGCAGTTTGAAAATGGAGATCGAGAAGTTTAATGGTAAAATTCTTGAGTTGTGGAAGCTCAATATGGAAGATATGTTGGTGGACAGAGATTAGTGGATCGTGGTGGATCCAGGTACTGCACCTACAGGAAGTTCAACAGATGACTGGAAAAAGTTGGATCGGAAGCCGAAGAGAAAAATCCAATTGTGTCTCTCAGATTCAGTATTACTGAATGTGTCAGAGGAAGATACAACCAAGGACTTATGGGATAATGTAATGTACCTCAAAATCACCATAAAAAAATTAAAAATTATTTGTACATTTATCCTTGAAAAGTTTTGAGATCTCAAGCAAGTAAGCTTTCTGTTAGGAAACTTGAGTCTGAAGGTTTGTTAGAGTCCTTATTGTCATCGAATGCCCTTACCATTCAACTTAAGTTTTCTAATCGATGATATAATGAGTATCTACTCCTCACTTCAATGTTTAATTAAGATCATGAAATTTATAACTACTCTCTTATCTGCTAGTTCCTATAATACTACCACAGTCTTAACAATACAAGCAACTTTGGGGTTTTTATGACCAAAAACCTACATAACAATATTACCTTATGTCTGCAATATAGTCGACTTGTAATCCGGTCTGTTACTCCCATACCCCTATCCGGGATGGGGATTCTCCAATGTTCTTTTACCAGTCCATTCATTACATTAATAGAGTTGTTCCCATAACAATAAGTTTCTTCTAAGTCCCTACCGCTTTGTGAAGAAAACTGAGGTCAATCGGGTTTCGATGACCACAAGTGCCGAACAAAGCAAAGGACCCTGTTGTTTTGTCGAAATCTGAAATACGGAATGACTGTGGGACAACATTTCGGGGTTTCGATATTCGGGGTTTCGCGAGTATAAGACTCGGACATCAACACACAACATTTCCCGAATTTGCGACAAGATGTCGAGTACTTCGGGTTTCGGGGTTTGGTTTTTTTGTGAGAACAAAAAGTCAATCATCAACAGATTACAACTCGAAATGTGATTAGTACTTCGGGAATTCAGAGTTTGGGATTTCGCGAGTGCAAGTGCCCAAACAACCACACATACAAACATCTGAAATGCGGAAAAAGGGAAGGTGGGTCCCGCACTTCAGGATTTTGGGTTTCAGGATTTTGGGAATTCGGGCTTCAAGGTTTCGGGGTTTCAAGTACCCAAACACTGCATACAACAATCCCGGAATTCTGAAAGCAACAAGATGTGGGATCCACTACTTCAGGATTTCGGGTTTTGGGATTTCAGGATTTCAAGAATTCGGGCTTCAGGGTTTCGGGGTTTTAAGTACCCAAACACTGCATACAACAATCCCTGAATCCCGAAAGAAACAAGATGTCGGATCCACTACTTCGGGATTTCGGGTTTTGGGATTTCAGAATTTACGAACACATGGCGCATAAACACAAATGAAAAATAAAATCCGAAATTCGAAAAGCGATTAGGGTGTGGGCCCTACAATTTCGGGTTTCGGGGTTTACTAACTCCCGATGCAAAACATTACACGACATCAAACGCCGAATCGCGAAGTTACGAAAAAGGTAAGGGGCCCATCCAATATCGGGTTTCGGCATTTAGTAATGCTTGATGCAAGAACAACATACCATGGGAATCGTTGAATCCCAAAATTCGATCGGCTGTGGGGCCACTTCAGGTTTTCGGAGTTTGCAAGAACAAAAGGACTCCACACAGGTTGAACCGATAAACTCTGAAAGGTCGGAAAAGGAAAGGAAACATAAATAGAGTTTACAAACTCAGTAATTTTGTTCCCGACAATATTCAAACAGTTGGATTTCGGAACTTACAGCATAACCTCAACTCCCAAATATACTAATCTTCAGCATTGATTTTACTTAGAAAACACATACAGAAAGAAAAGTAACAATGAATTTAATTTAGAGGGGATTTATTCCATATTTCAACCATGCATAATCCTTTCAACTATCATAATGAATAAAAAGGCCAATTTTCTATCGTTCGTTCAAAAAGGGATCACTCGAGTTCAGATTTACCATAGGTTCTCAGTCAATGTTTAGGTTTCGGTTTTGATTTAACACATACATTGCATCAGATATAAATTCATTTAGACAGAGAATGGAAATCATTCCAGTTCCAATCAAACACATTGCAGCAGATGAAAAATCATTCAGAACAAAGAAGGAGAAAATATAACATATCTGAACCAATTTGCGGGAAGACAAGGGGAACAACCACGTTCCTCCCAACCGTAGAACAAGGCAGCCATATCTACTTGCCTGATTCATGCCCTAGCCCGACCATGAATCCATGAGGGCGAACTTGGAAAACTCCTCCTCGGCAATGTCCTTCAATTCCAACAGTTATCCTCTTGCTTCACACTTACTCAACAGTGCTCATAACAACAAGACAATTTGGTTTCAACAAAACTCCTTTTGCCTCACATTCAATCTGCAGTGCTCATAACAACAAAAGAGTTCGGAAATCATTTTCCAGCATACTTGGTAGCGTCCTGCCTCCTCGCATATGCTATTTATCCATTTTTCCCCAAGTCTTTTCCCTCCTTTGGGGATTTTCGCAGCTTTTCTTAATCCCTGATTTCCAGGGGCTGCCAATGGCAAAATATCTGATTTGCCACTTGTAATCTTCAGCCCAGAGGCAGTTCCAACTTGTTCCCCACTTATGGAGTCATGGTCAGCTGATTTTAACATGGTTGTTCCATTTGTCCTCCTGCAGTTAATATAATTATTCTGTTGTGATACAAGTGTCATAGTCAAACAGTTAGTTGGGTACAAACAAATGTATTCCCAACAGTCACAATAATTAAATACAATTATTAAATTCAAAATTCGGAATTGCCATAAATGGCAAAAATTTTCCAGATTTGAATTTGTCAAAAATGGAAATAAATTTCCAGCACATAAAAACATTTATTTTTGGGCGATGTCACATCCTTTCCCCCTTCAGTAAAACACTGTCCTCAGTGTTCATTCCTTTCCTGGAACAGGATTGGATGATATTTCCGCAAATCTCCCTCCAATTCCCAAGTGGCCTCCTCAGGACTAAAGTGCTTCCATTGCACCTTTACCTGAGCGGTGGCTCTGTTCCGAAGTGTTATTTCTCTCCGGTCCAGAATGCGCAGGGGTTTCACTTGGAATTTGCCCTCGGGTTCCACCTGCACCAATTTCCATCAATCATATGAGTAGGGTCAGGAATATACTTTTTCAACAAAGAAACATGAAATACATTATGAATTCTTAGATTAGCTGGAAGTGCAAGCTAATATGCTATGGGTCCAACTCGAGTTAGTATCTCAAAGGGCCCACAAAACCTAGGTGCCAACTTGGCACAGTTTCCTAACTTCAGCAAGCTTTTCTGGGCTTTGACCTTCAAGTAAACATGGTCTCCCACTCAAAATTCCACGTGTCTTCTTTTCTGATATGCATAGCTCTTCTGTCTGTCCTATGCTTCTTTCAAGTTATGTTGTACCTTTCTTACCATGTTCTCCATTTCTTGGATCATCTTTGGTCCAACCATGAGTCTGTCAGCCGGGTTATCCCAGCTAATCGAAGTTGTACACTTTCTATCATACACTATTTCGAAAGGGCTCAACTTAGCCGAAGTTTGGTACCCATTGTTATATGAAAATTCCACCAAGTGTAGGTAGTCTTCCCACTTGTTCGGTTTTGTTCTTACATACATGCAGAGCATATCTTCTATGATTTGGTTTGTCCTTTCGGTCTGTCCATCCGTTTGTGGATGATAACTCGTGCTGAAATTCAAATTAGTATTTATCCCTGCAAACAATTCCTTCCAAAAAGCAGATGTGAATTTTACGTCTCTATCTGAAATCACCATTATAGGAATACCATGCAGTCTAAAAATTTCTTTCATGAATATTTCAGCAATGTTAATAGCTTTAAAAGTAGACTTTACAGGAATAAAATGTGCAGACTTACTGAGTTTATCAATTACCATCATGATAGAATCATTGTGTTTCTGAGTTTTAGGCAAACCTGTGATAAATTCTAGTGAAATGGTCTCCCATTTCCATTCTGGTACTAGTAATGGCTGTAATAGGCCGGCTGGATGTTGGTGTTTAGCCTTAACTTGTTGGCAATCTTGGCACCTAGCCAAGTACTCTACTGTTTCGCCCTTCATATTAGGCCAGTAAAATAGTTTTCTAAGTGTTGTTATTGTTTTCTGGTAACCTGGATGGCCAGAGTATGGTTTCTTATGCACTTCGTCTAAAATAGTTAATTTTAGCTCTGCTGAATCTGGTACGTAAAGTCTGTTTTTAAATCTTAATAGTCCCTCCTTATCGATACTTATATCCGGTTCATCTAATTTTGTGACACTATTTTGCAATTCTGCCATCATCTTAGTGTAATTTTTGTCATTAACACCTATCGTTCTTATTCTTTGTTCCAAATCACTTTCTGTTCTGCTGATATTTATCTCAAATAACCCATGGATTCTGCGGTTTAAAGCATCTGCTACTTTATTTTCCTTACCCTTGATATGTCTGACTTCGAAGTCAAATTCGCTCAAGAAGGCTACCCACCTTGCTTGTCTCACATTAAGGTCTGGTTGGTTAAACAGATATTTCACTTCGCTATTATCTGTCAATAGTAAGAATTTTTTGCCCATGATATAGTGTCCCCACATTTTTAAGGCATGTATTACTGCTGCCAATTATAAGTCATGAGTGACATAATTTCGCTCGTGTTCCTTTAATTTCTAGGATTCATAACAAATCATGTGCCCTTCCTGAGTTAGAACACCACCTAGCCCCTCTTTACTTGCATCAATGCATACTATGAAGTCTTTATCTGGGTCTACTACCTTCAAGATGGGCGCCGATGTCAATAATTCTTTTAGCTTGTTAAAACTGTCTTGACACTTTTGCGACCAGTTAAACTAGGTCCCTTTCTTTTGTAGTGATGTGATAGGGTAGGCTATCTTGGAGAACCCTTCTATAAATCTGCGATAATATCCAGTGATTCCCATGAATGACCGAATATCTGCCACATCTTTAGGCACTGGCCATTCCATAATGGCTTTTATCTTTTCCGAGTCTACAACAATACCTGCCGAGGAAATGACATGTCCTAAATATTGTATTTCTTTTTTATATAAATCACATTTGTCGAATTTTGCATATAGTTTGTGTTTTCTTAGTGTTTGCAGAACTATTCGTAAGTGTTCATCATGTTCCTCCTCCATTTTAGAATAGACTAGAATATCGTTGATAAATACTACTACGAACTTGTCTAAGTACTGGCTAAAAATGCTATTCATTAAGCACATAAATGTGGTTGGTGCATTAGTGAGTTTGAAAGGTATGACTACAAACTCGTAGTGTCTGTATCTTGTTCGAAAAGTTGTTTTGTTTATGTCCTGGTCTTTTATCCTAACTTGATGATATCCAGATCGTAAATCCAATTTTGAGAAGATGTTGGCCCCACCAACTTGATCGAACAGATCATTTATCCGGGGTAAGGGGTATTTTTTCTTAATGGTCACTTTGTTCAGTTTCCTATAATCGATACACGGTCTTAGAGTACCATCTTTCTTTTTCACAAAGAAGACTGGTGCTCCCCCAAGGTGAGACACTTGATCTGATATATTCTTTATCCAACAATTCCTGTAATTGTATTTTTAGTTCTGTCAGTTCAGGTAGACTCATTTGGTAGGGTGCCTTTGAGATAGGGGCTGATCCGGGTTGTAAGTCTATTGAGAAATCTATCTCTCTCCTAGGAGGCAATTCTGGTATCTCATCAACAAACATGTCTCTGAATTCACGTAGGACAACAAAGTCTTCTAACTTGGGCTTATCTTCTTTTTCTAATAGATTCGTTACTTGGATGGCATAAATTTGGCATCCCTTTCTAATACATTTCTTGAGTTGCATCGCTGAAACTTGTATGACTGATACAGGTTTTGGTGTGCCTTGGGTTGTTCTAACAGTGCCAAAATCATCTTTATAGCTAAGTATCTTTGTATAAAAATCTAGTATTGCTTTGTGTTGTTCCAACCAATCCATCCCAATAATCATATCATAATACCCTAGTGGTAGGATGTTCAGATTGGTCCTTATATTTTGACCATCTACACTGAACTCAAGATCAGAAATAAAGTTAACTACTTTTCTTTTAGTCCCTATTGCTAGTTGTACAAGCCAAGATTTTGCATGCTTTTGTTTCTTAAGTTTTTTCGACTCTACTACATCGACAGTAATATAACTTAACGTAGCTCCAGGGTCAATTAAAACAGAAATTCGAGTGTCATAGATTTTACCTTCAATCTCTACCACCGAGGACTGGTGGTCAGCTTGTCGACCATCTATGGCTGCATTTATCCGATGCAGACTTCTGCTCATGTCACCTACTGTCGAGGCTTCCTGCAAATTGTGAACAACAGTTCTGTTTGTTGCAATTAAACGTGGACAGTTCCTCCTTAGATGAGGCTCTCCACACTCCCAACACTTTAATGGATCGTGGGCGTTGTCCCCAAACCTTTTCATTCCAAGGTTCAAAGGTTTACCACTACCTTGCGTATTCGGGTGATTGGACTGAAAATCCTTCCTTGGGAAACTTTTTGTTGTATTTCGATAAGGAGTTGGCTGGTATCCTTTCTTCTGCTGGTGTGTTCCATCTTGTCTCTTATCCTTCCAAGTCTTGGGAAACTCTACCCACTATTTATACTGGTCATAACACATTTGTGCCTTCCTGAATGACTCACTCAAGGATTTGAGGTTGTCAAACTCAATTCTGTCCCTGTAGGACTGTGGTAAACAACTTAAGAATCGTTGGATTTTTACCTTATCCTCCCGGATGTATGGTACGAACCTTAGTAGTTGCAAAAATTTATTTATAAGGTCATCCATTGTCATTTGTCTGAGTTGTAATTCATAAAATTATTTCATCTTCCTTTCATAATAGCTCTCAGAAAGGTATTGTTTCTTAAAATACTTCTTGAAGTCGGACCATTCCAACTGTTTCTCCTTTAGGCCCTTGGCCAGTTTCAGGTCCTGCCACCAAATGTTGACCTTCCCCTTCAGATTGTATATGTTGCTGGAATAGTTGTAGATTTGGAAGTATTTCTTGATGTCCAACAACCATGCCTCGGCTTCTTCTCCTGTCCTGGATTCTCCATCAAAAGTAGATGGTTTAATCTTTTTAAATTCTCCTTCAAGGTGGTCTGTTTGTTTTCTTTTTCTATCTGGTATGGCTTTGTCTTCAGCTGATGGTGTCCCTTAAGACAAATTGTCTCCTTTTTTCATTTTCTCACCAAAATTCTTGGAGGCCCTTTTGCTGACCTCTTGCTCAGGGTTATCATATTTTGGGTTTTTCTTGGTCACTATACTATGCAACAAGACTTCATTTATCTCTTATTGTTCCTGTCGTGCCTTCTTTAATTTTTCATTGTCGGCCTTGAAAACCTGTAGTTCAACTATAAGGTTTCTCATTGTTCCCAACACCTTCGTGGGTGAGCTTCCATCACTGTTCCATCTCGGATCTCCAGGAGGTCCTTGTTGTGGATTCTCTTCCATCCTGATTTATGCACCTTCTTGAGCTACCATTATTCAACACAAAACAAAAAAGCTTTCTATTTGCAATTCACAAGATTTTTTAGTTTTCTCATAGATCAGAATATATACACTAAGCAATTAATGTGGCCCTGTTCAGGCCCAGTGTTGTAAATTTTTCTCTGATACCATATGTAATGTACCTCAAAATCACCATAAAAAAAAAATAAAATTGTACATTTATCCTTGAAAAGTTTCGAGATCTCAAGCAAGTAAGATTTATGTTAGGAAACTTGAGTCTGAAGGTTTGTTAGAGTCCTTATTGTCATCGGTTGCTCTTACCATTCAACTTGATTTTTCTAATCGACGATATAATGAGTATCTACTCCTCACTTCAATGTTTAATTAAGATCCTAAAATTTATAACTACTCTCTTATCTGCTAGTTCCTATAATACTACCACAGTCTTAACAATACAAGCAATTTTGGGGTTTTTATGACCAAAAACCTACATAACAATATTACCCTATGTCTGCAATACAATCGACTTGTAATCCGGTCTGTTACTCCCATACCCCTATCCGGGATGGGGATTCTCCAACGTTCTTTTACCATTCCATTCATTACATTAATAGAGTTGTTCCCATAACAATAAGTTTTTTCTAAGTCCCTACCGCTTTGTAAAGAAAACATAGGTCAATCGGGTTTCAGTGACCACAAGTGTCGAACAAAGCAAAGGACCCTGTTGTTTTGTCGAAATCCGAAATACGGAACGACTGTGGGCTAGCATTTCAGGGTTTTGGTATTCGAGGTTTCGCGAGTATAAGAGCCAGTCATCAACACACAACATTTCCCAAATTTGTGACAAGATGTCGAGTACTTCAAGTTTCGGGGTTCGGTTTTTTCGTGAGCACAAAAAGTCAATCATCAACAGACTGCAACTCCCGAAAGGTGATTAGTACTTCGAGAATTAGGAGTTCAGGATTTCGCGAGTGCAAGTGCCCAAACAACCAAACATACAAACCTCCGAAATGCGGAAAAAGGGAAGGTGGGTCCCGCACTTCAGGATTTCGGGTTTCGGGATTTCAGGATTTCGGGAATTCGGGCTTCGTGGTTTCGAGGTTTCAAGTACGCAAACACTGCAACAATAATCCCCGAATTTTGAAAGCAACAAGATGTGGGATCCACTACTTCGGGATTTTGGGATTTTGGGAATTCGGGCTTCGGGGTTTCGGGGTTTCAAGTACCCAAACAATGCATACAACAATCCCCGAATTTCGAAAGCAACAAGATGTGGGATCCACTACTTCGAGATTTCGGATTTCAGGATTTACGAACACATGGCGCATAAACACAAATGAAAAAGAAAATCCGAAATGTGAAAAGCGATTAGGGTGTGGGCCCTACAATTTTGGGTTTCGGGGCTTACTAACTCCTGATGCAAAACATTACACGACATCAAATGTCGAATCATAAAGTTACGAAAAAGGTAAGGGGCCCATCCAATATCGGGTTTCGGCGTTTGGAAATGCTTGATGCAAGAACAACATACCACGGGAATCGCCAAATCCCAAAATTCGATCGGCTGTGGGGCCACTTCAGGTTTTCGGAGTTTGCAAGAACAAAAGGACTCCACACAAGTTGAATCGATAAACTCTGAAAGGTAGGAAAAGGAAAGGAAACATAAATAGAGTTTACAAACTCAGTAATTTTGTTCCCGGCAATATTCATACAGTTGGATTTCGGAACTTACAGCATAACCTCCACTCCCAAATATACCAATCTTCAGCATTGATTTTACTCAAAAAACACATACAGAAAGAAAAGTAACAATGAATTTAATTTAGAGGGGATTTCTTCCGGAGTTCAACCATGCATAATCCTTTCAACTATCATAACAAATAAAAAGGCCAATTTTCTATCGTTCGTTCAGAAAGGGATCACTCGAGTTCAAATTTACCATAGGTTCTCGGTCAGTGTTTAGGTTTCGGTTTCGATTTAACACATACATTGCATCAGATATAAATTCATTTAGACAGAGAATGGAAATCATTCCAATTCCAATCAAACACATTGCAGCAGATGAAAAATCATTCAGAACAAAGAAGGAGAAAATTTAACATATCTGAACCAATTTGCAAAAAGACAAGGGGACCAACCATGTTCCTCCCAACCATAGAACAAGGCATCCATATCTACTTGCCCGATTCACCCCCTAGCCTGACCATGAATCCATGAGGGCAAACTTGGAAAACTCTTCCTCGGCAATGTCCTTCAATTCCAACAGTTATGCTCTTGCTTCACACTTACTCAACAGTGCTCATAACAGCAAGACAATTTGGTTTCAACAAAACTCCTCTTGCCTTACACTCAATCCGCAGTTCTCATAACAGCAAGAGAGTTCAAAAATCCTTTCCCAGCATACTTGGCAGCGTCCTGCCTCCTCGCATATGCTATTTATCCATTTTTGCCCATGTCTTTTCCCTCCTTTGGGGATTTTTGTAGATTTTCTTAATCCCTGATTTTCAGGGGCTGCTAGTGACCAAATCTCTGATTTGCCACTTGTAATCATCAGCCCAGAGGAAGTTCCAACTTGTTCCCCACTCATGGAGTCATGGTCAGTTGATTTTAACATGGTTGTTCCATTTGTCCTCCTGCAGTTAATATAATTATTCTATTGTGATACAAGTGTCATAGTCAAATAGTTAGTTGGGTCCAAACAGATCTCTGCCCAACAGTCACAATAATTAAACACAATTATTAAATTCGAAATTCGAAATTGCCATAAATGGCAAAAAATTTCCAGATTCGAATTTGCCAAAAATGGAAATAAATTTCCAGCACATAAAAATATTTATTTTTGGGGGATGTCACAGATAAGTTGGGGAAGTTGTATCAGTCTAAATCCCTATTAAATAAACTATTCCTGGGAAAGAAGATGTATAAACTAAGGATGAGAGATGGAGACTCAGTGGCAGAGCATTTGAATGCCTTCAATACCGTGGTAAGTTAGTTAGTATCAGTTGAGATTAAAATTTAATATGAAAATAAGTTTATCAATTTATTGTGCACTTTAATAGACTCGTGGAATAATCTGGTTGTGTCCATAGGTAGTAATACAACTGCCTTGAGTTTTGATGAAGTGGTTTCATCCTTGTTGTCGGAGGAGATGGTATGGAAGAACATGGAAAGACAGAGAATAGATGCATTATTTGCAAGAGGATTCTCCCACGAAAGAAATAGATCTAAGTCCTCAAGTGGGAGATCTAAGTCTAAGGGTAGATCTAAATCTTCCGGAAAGTTTGTAAAGGTACGTTGGCGATGTGGAAAAGAAGGGCACTAAAAGAAGCAATGTAGATCAAAAGTTGAGAAAAATAAGGGATCTGAAGAAGCCCCTTCTATAGAATAAAAGACCTTCACGGAAGAAAGAGGGATGTGTACTTGACTTCTTCAAGAACACATGCAGATCATGAGACATGGTTGGTTGACTTAGGTGCATCTTTCATATGACTCCCCACAAGGATTGGTTATGTGAATATGAAAGGTATGATGGAGGTAATGTTTTTCTAATGCAATATTCCTGATACAATATATTATGAAGAATACACAATATCTAGCAAGTAATGACAAAATAATAATTATTTATCTAGAAAAGTATCAGAGAACATCAAAATACCACCAGAATAATCACCAGGAAGAGAAACTTTATTATGATAGCAATGTTCACTTGCCTCTTCAAGGGGGAAACCTCTAGCAGAGCATARCTCTATTACAATAATMTCCAWGACAAAACTTCWGATACCCTAGACTCTTATTTATACTAAATCTATCYACCATAASAACAATCTAGAGGAAGATCTTCTAGAAGYRAAAGCTTCTATTAGGTCTTCTTACATTTGACTTATTCTTCCTTATTTCTAGGCCTTATTAATATTGACCTTTATTGCATGGAAAATATATTATTCTACCTACATGAGGAGTTAGGGAGGTTAGGTCCCTAACATGCCATCCCCCTTAAAAAAAGTCTTTTCCTCAAGACTTGAGATGATGAAATTGATACACAATGTTATCTAGCTCCCAGGTGGCATCTTTTGGAGTTTTATCTTTCCACTGTACTAACACTTCCTTGATGGTGTGATGATGGAGACGATGCTCACGTTGATACAAAACTTCTTGGGGATGCAACCATATGGAGCCTTCTCAACTCAATAATATTGGTTTGAGTTTGACACTTAGTTCCAATCACCTTCTTTAAGCATGATACATGAAAAAAAAGATGGATCTTAGAATGACTTGGAAAAGATAACAAGTAGGTGACCTGTCCCACGTGTTTGAGAACTGTATATGGACCATAAAATTTAGGTGCAAGATTATGGCAATGGTCAACCTTGAGTGAAGTTTTCTTATAAGGTTGCAATCGAAGAAACACCCAGTCCCCTTCAGCAAATTGACGTTCAGAACGACCTTGATCAGCTTGTTGCTTCATGCGATTTTGAGCTATGACCAAATTCTCTTTGAGGGAATGGAGAAGAACTTCTTGAATTGTAATAATGTGTTCAAACTCCTAAACCTTAGAGACTACTGACATATATGATAGAACTAAGGGTGTCTTTTGTCCAAATACTTCTTCAAAAGGAGTCATGTGAGTAGTTGTATGGTAAGATATGTTGTACCAACATTCATCTAGTTGCAACCATTGCGCCCATTGAGTTTCCCTTTAAGATGCAAAACACCACAAATATGTTTCCAAACACGTGTTGACCACTTCAATTTGGCCATCAATTTGAGGATGATAGGTTGTGTTGAGATGCAATTGGGTTCCCTGGATCCTGAACAATTCTTGCCAAAAATTTCTAGCGAATGTGGGATCTCTGTCAAAGACAATAGAGTGAGGCATGCCATGAATCTTGAAAATGTTATCCATGAAAATTTGAGCCATTGTGGTTGTTGTAAATGGGTGTTTAAGAGAAAATAAATGATCATATTTGGAAATATGATCAATTACCACCATGATGAGTGAATTATTACCCGATTTAGGTAAGCCAACAATGAAATCCATAGAGATATCCCTCCAAATAGCGGGTGGAATCAGGAGTGGTTGGAGAATGTCGGGAGATTTAACTGTTTCTCCTTTGTTGCATTGAAAAACATCACATTATACCACAAAGGTGTGAACATCCCATTTCATTCCCTCCCAGAAAAAGGAGCATTTGACTCGATCATAGGTTTTGGTAAACCCTGAGTGCCCAGTTGTGGGTGAAGCATGTAGCTCAGAAAGCACTATAGAATTAAGTTGTGAATGTTTACTTAAATATAGATGTCCTTTGTAGCACAACTCATCATTGTTCCAAGAGTACCCCTGGGAGACTAGAGAATTGTCTTGCAATTGGTGTATGAAACATGAACTTTTGGGATCTTGTAGTCATTCTTGACGAACTGCTTGGAGCCAATCATGTACAATGAAAGAGAGGGAAAAAAGGGACCCTTCATCTTCATACTTTAAAAAAAGAGCATCAACAACCACATTGTATTTTACTTTCTTGTAAATGATAACATAATAATATCCAAAGAGATTAATCACCCATTTATGTTTCTCTGTGGATGAAAGACATTGCTCCATAAAATACTTAAGAATCTGATGAACTGTCTTAATTTGGAAGCATTTCCACAATAGATAAGGACGCCAGAGATCCACTGCATGAAAGATATCCAACATTTCCTTTTCATAAATGGATTGGCCCAAATGGCGCTCTAAAATTTGTTTGTTGGTGAAGGCCAAAGGCCAACCATATTGAATAAGGACTCACCAATTCCTCTCCCTAAAGCATCACATTCCACGAAAAACATCTTTGTGAAGTCAGGAAGGGCCAAGAAAGGAGTGGTGCACATAGCCTCCTTCAATGCTTGGAAGGATTGATAAGTTGTTGGTGTCCAAGTGAAAACATTTTTTTTAAGGAGAGTCGTGAGAGGTGCTACAATTTTTCCATAATTCTTGACAAACTTGCAATAATAACCTATTAAACCCAAAAAACCACACAAGCTTTTGAGATTCTTAGGTCAAGGCCAATCCTGCATTGCTTATTTTTTCTTTAGATCCACCCGGACACCATCTTTTCCAAAAATATGACCTAAATACTCCACTTTTGAGGATCCAAAAGAACATTTAGATTGTTTGAGGAAAAGTTAGTGCTAAGAGAGTAGATGAATAACTTTATCTGCATGAGCAAGATGGGCGGTCCATGTTTTACTATAGAGGAGAATATCATCAAAGAAAACTAAGACAAAGTGACAGAGAATGGGATGAAAGACATGATTCATGAGGCTTTGGAAGGTGGATGGAGCATTACATAAGCCAAAGGGCATGACCAATAAATCATAGTGTCCCTCTGAGTTCGAAAGGCAATTTTAGGAATTTCAACCTCTTTCATACATATCTGGTGATAGCGAGAACGAAGATCAAGTTTAGTAAAATATTGGGTACCACTTAATTCATCCAAGAGATCATCAATGAAAGGAATGGGAAACTTGTCTTTGATGGTCATTTTGTTGAGGGAATTTTTTTTAGGACACATGATCCTTCTTTCTTAAGGACCATGACCAGGAGAAGAATAGGGGCTAACACTAGGACGTATAACACCCGCGGTGAGAAATTCTTGGAAAATTTTCTCAATTTCATTTTTATGTGAAAAGGGATGGTGGAAGGGACAAACATTGGGAGGAAGGTTGCCAGGGACGAGAGGAATGGAATGATCATGAACACCATGGGAAGGGGGATGTCCTTCAGGAGTAGAAAAAATAGATTAATGTTTGGAGAGGATGGATTGGAGGTTGGGATGCACAGATGGTATCTATGTGGCTTGAATGGAATGGAGTTGTGAAATAATGCTTGAATGCCCTTTTTTAGGATATTTTCCATGCGATGGGAAATGATGATCTCAGGGGAATCGAATGTGATGCCTTGGAACTTATACTGTTGGCCCGTCTGCTGGAATTGCATGGTTAATCCTTAAAATCCATGAGGATGGGACCAAGGTTGCGTAACCATTATGCACCAAGAACAATATCACAACGACCCATGTCTATAGAAAACATATGATATTTTAGGTTGTACTTCCCAATTTGGAGACATACATTTTCACAACGCCCACCACATTTCATGGAACCTCGATTGGCAATCATGATTTGAAAGTTATTAACTGCATGGACATAGAAATGGGTTTCTTTGGCAATGAAATGATGAATAAAATTATGGGTCCTTCCAATATCAATCAAGAGGATGAAATTTATGGTCTTAATGTAGCCAATGATATTGAGTGTTTGGAGAGTGGAGAAACCAGTGAGATCATTCAATGAAATGATCGGTTCTACTTTGGGAGGGTCCACTAGTGGGGCCAAATCAAGTGGTTCATGGGACTCGACCACAGGAGGAGCCTCAACCTCTTCTTCAGAAACATCTTCAGATATGGCCATAAAGAGATTTTGTTCCTTACACTTGTTTCCAGGGAAATATTTGTCATCAAAATTATAACAAAGGCCCTTGAGTTGGCGTTCATCTATTTCAACCTTGGTCAATTTCTGGATCTTCAGTGTAGTGGAAGGAGGGGTGGGAGTGAGAAGTTTAGGGCATGGAATAAAAGAGGGTTTTTTGGTTTGAGTAGAGACAACTTGTTGTGATTTCTTATCTCTTTTAGTATATTACACCCAACTCTAGAGGCAATCCATGAGGACGTGCACATGAATATCTTCCTTGAGTCCACTAATAAAGCATTCGCGGAAAAAAGCATCAGACATGCCCTTTGTGTGGAAACCTAATCTCTCAAAAGAGGCTATAAATTCTCCCATTGTGACAGATTGTTTCAACTTGGTCAACTGGCCTAAATGGTGGGTTTCAATGTCGAAGCATTCATAAAGCTCTACAACAAATTGTGTCCAAGCCACATACCCTTGGCGGGATTTTTCTTCCCATTTCCACCATTGCCAACTTTCTTAGTCTAGATGGAGAACACCATACCATAATTTGGATAAATCATTAGTAATGCCATACAAAGAGAAATAGTGTTCCATTTGGGTGACCCAACCAGTGGGATATGAGCATTCAAATTTGTTCACATCCACTCATGGCAGTCACAAGGAGAGGAGTTAGAATGAAGGTTCATATTATGGGAGGAGTTCTCACCTTCAGAATGGGAAGGGGTGTCAAGGTAGGGAGAACCAAGGGAATTTTTTAGCCATTGGGTGAGGGAGTATAGGTTTCGCTTAATAGAGGTCAAATCGCCCTTAACATTAGCAAAGTGGGCATCGAGGATGTCCAAGTGAGACTGGACAAAATAAATTTCAGAGGTCAGTTTCTAGATGTCAACCTTGTGTTTTTTGGATTCATCTTGCAGGGATTTAAGGAATTCTTGGTTGCGAGTGTTGGCCATGGGGAAAGGAGGGGAATGGAGGGGGAGTGGGTGCACAGAAAAAAGGGTGAAAATGATATATATGATGATGTTTAGTGTGAGAAGAGGAAAGTAATGAGATGGGTGTGAAATAAGGGTGTCGGGGAGGGGTCGGGACCACAGGAAAAACAAAATTCTTGAAAATGACTGGTACTATTGCAATCAGGATGAAGAGAATAATCCATTGGGATAGGTCTCAAATAATTTTGGTGTCATAGCCCAAACCTTTTTTTTTACTATTGTGGAGTTATACTCTGAACTAAATAATAATGTAGACGCAGAATGCCCATATTCTTAACATGAAAAAATATGTAGTAATTTCACAACCCCAATGCAGACGGTAAGGTTGCAATGCAAGAGATCTTGTATTTTATTTTTCTATTTTGTTCTCAAGGGTTAGGGTTTGCAGGGGATCTACAATCAATGGTTTTCCCTGTGCTATATCTCTCTGATATACGTGCGGGGTCCAACAGTAGTACTCAACCCAATATCTCAGGGAACCAACTAAGGAGGCTAGACCATACCCTTAGTTGTACTACCAGACTACTGAGGTATTAGAGAGTCACTTCTTGAGTGTTGTTCTCAGTGAAACTATAGAAGTTAGGAGATTGATCGATTTATCTATGGAAGGCTTCATGATGCCTAGGTTGATCTGTATACAGGTGTTGTCTGATGCGCTACCACTTGAAGGGGTACCAACAGGGGTTACAAGGGTGGCCAACATATGTGCTCTTAAGTACCACTTGTATTTTCTGTGTGTATGACTCCCCGACCGCGATTTTATGCACATAAAGACATATCTTCGTAGCTTAAAGGTGTTGGAATATGTCTCTACCCTGGAGAAAAAAAAAAACCCAAAATTTTCTGTCGAGGAAAGTGCTATGATACCACTTGCAATATTGTTGATACAATATATTATGCAAAATAGAAAATATCTAGCTAGTGATGATAGAAGAATAATGATTTATCCAGAAAAGTATCAGAGAACATCATAATAACGCCAGAATAATCACTAGGACGGGAAACTTTATTATGATAGCAATGTTCACTTGCCTCTTCGAGGGGGAAACTTCCAGCAAAGAAGAGCTCTATTACAATAATATCCAAGAAAAAACTTCTCATACCCTTGACTCTTATTTATAGTAAATCAATCTACCATAAGAACAACCTAGAGGAATATCTTCTAAAAGCAAAAGATTCTATTAGGTATTCTTACATTTGACTTATTATTTCTTGTTTCTAGGCCTTATTAATATTGACCTTTATTACATGGAAAATATATTATTCTACCTACATGAGGAGTTAGGGAGTTTAGGTCCCTAACACCTAGGTGATGACTCGACAACCTAAATCATAGGACGAGGAAAATTCAAGGTAAGGCTCATAGATGGAAGGATTAGAACACTACCTGGTGTTCTGCACATCCCAGATTGGCAATAAATTTGATTTATGTAAGAAAAATGGACGATGCAGGGGTAAAAACAATATTTGAAAAGGAAACCTACAGGATGGTTCGAGGAGCAATGATGTTGCTGAAGGGAGTTCAGTTTGGAACTCTGTGTAAGCTGTAAGGAAGCACTATTAGTAATGGGTGTAATAGTTCCATTGTTCCCGATATTGGATTTGAATAAGAAAGAAATCCTATAGTCTCTGTAGAAAAGGTTATGATGTGGCATCAAAGACTGGGGCATATCGAAGATAAGGGTTTTCGACTGCTACTGCATGTTACATGGGTAGAGGCAGTGGGTATTGCATGTTACCTATTCAATAGATCACCCTCATCAACACTGGATGACAAGACTCCACAAGAGGTATGGACTTGTAATAAACCTTCTCTCACACATCTCAAGGTATTTGGCTATGAGGCCTATGCTCATGTTCCAAAGGAAAACATGAGTAAGCTAGATAAGAAGGTTGAAAAATGTATCTTTATTGGGTATAAAGATGGTATTAAAGTTTATAAGCTTTGGAACCTAGAAACTAAGGTTTCGTATAGCCAACATGTGGTATTTAGAGAAATAAAATATGTTTTCAAACATGATGTCCTACTAAGTAAGGAAGAACTAGAAAAAATAGAGTTTGATATAAAGGATGATGAATCAGACTCTACAGAAGAATAGGAATCATAAGAAGAAGATATGCATACTCCAGTATTGAGAATATCAGTTTGGGAAAGAAGGAAACCAAATAGATATACTGCACCTGATTTTCGTTCAAAGTTTTCTTTGTCTATAACTGATGATGATCCTAGAACTGTCAGGGAGGCAGTGAATTCAAAGGATGGAAAACTCTGGAAAAAGGCCATGGATAAAGAAATGGAAGCCTTGTATAAGAATGAGGCTTGGGATCTAGTGGAGTTTTCGACTGGAAGAAATCCCATTGGAATAAAATGGGTATTTAAAAAGAAGCTAAATGTAGAAGGCAAAATGGAGAAATACAAAGCTCAGTTAGTAGCAAAGGGTTTTTCACATGTTGAGAGAATTGATTTTGGTGTGATTTTTTCTCCTGTTTCCAAGTTAACTTCTATTAGATTTGTGTTATCTATTGTTTTTTCATTTGATTTTGAGGTATAACATATGGATGTAAAGACAACATTCCTACATTGGGATCTAGAAGAAGAAATATACATGAAGAAACTAGAAGGCTTTGATATGAAGGGAAAGAAGGAGTTGGTATGCAAGTTGATAAAGTCCCTATATGGTTTAAAACAATTACCAAGGACGTGGTATCAAAAATTTGATACTTATATGCTGGGACTTGGATTCACAAGAAGAAAAGAGGATCATTGTGTGTATTCTAAATTAATTGGTGATCATTTGATTTATTTGGTATTGTATGTGGATGACATGTTGTCAATAGGAAACAACAAGGAGATTATCCAAGATGTGAAAACTCAGTTGTCCTCTAAATTTGACATGAAGGATCTTGGTGCTGCAAATTTCATTTTGGGCATGGAAATTAAAAGAGATCGGGAAAAGAGAAAAGTCTGGTTAAATTAGAGAAAATATGTTGATACAATATTGTAGAGGTTTAATATGCAGGAATGTAAACTGGTCAAGGTCCCTATTCTTTTTGGTGTAAAGTTATCTGCGGATCAGTGTCTCAAGACACAGGAAGAGGATGAGGACATGTCTCATGTTCCATATTTTAGTGCAGTTGGTAGTTTGATGTATGCAATGGACAGTACTAGACTGAACATTGCACATGTAGTGGGAGTTTTGAGCAAGTATATGTCAAAACCGAGGAAGGATCATTGGACAACAGTAAAAAGGGTTTTCAGGTATTTGTGTGGCACTGTTAGCTCTGGATAGTGATACCAAGGAAGACCAGGATTGGACAGAGTGTTGGACATACATGGCTTTGTGGATGCATATTGGGCTGGAGATCTGGAACGTAGGAGATCTACAAACAAGTATGCATTTAACCTGTTTGGAGGAGCAATCAATTGGATGAGAAAAAGACAGTATGTAGTGGAAATTTCAACTACAGAAGATGAATACATGGAAACCACTCATGCAAGAAAGGAATCAATACTTATGGTTACAAATATTGTATTCAGGTATTGGGTTGGTACAACAAGCTGTAAGGATAGATTGTGGCAGTTAGAGTGCAATTTTTATGGTGGCTTATCATTCAAAGAAAAAACATATTGATGTTCAATATCACTTTGTGAGAGACGTGGTTGAAGAAAATAATGTGTTTTTCATGAAGGTGGACACTTTGAAGAATGTTGCAAATTCATTAACAAAATCTATGAGCACTGAGAAGTTCTCTTGGTGTAGAGGATCTATGGGCATTGTTTCCCTGGATTGTTGACTATGTAACCCTGTAACCCCATTTATGCAAAGAAAACAACAAATGGGATAATTTTGGGTATGTGTTATATTATTTGCACGATTATCTCTAGTGTCTACTACGTTGAGTCAGACGCACAAGGGGGTTTGAGGGGGAAACATGTCGCCTTTTTGCCTCAATTTTTGTGTCACCTCAATTTTTGTGTCCATTGTTGGGCGATTTTTTGACACATGTTTTTTTTGCCGATGGTTTTCTATTTATGGTTAAGGAATTAGGGTTGTTGACTAATCCAAGTCATTGGATTAGGGTTTTTTATGCCACTGGCTCCTATATGTATATTGTATTGTAAACAATGTATGAAGTGAATGAATATAGAATATGTTGGATTTTCCGGTTTGGGTTTCCAAGGGAAAATTCTCTGTATAATGTGTGTATTTTCTATTGTATCTTTTTCATTCTTTTACTAAAAAAAATTTTGTAGTAAATAATTGTACAAGGTTAAAATCTAAAGAGGTTTTAACGAATTTTCCATATAAATAAATAAAATTGGGCGGGTGGAGGTTTTAGTAGAGGTTTTTTTTTGTGTGTGTGCTTGTACTGGTAACACACATTGGTGTGTGCTTATGACATGCACTGGTGCGTTCATAAACCTAAAAAACACTTGTGCTCGTATAATTATTACACATTGGTTCCATCTTCTTTTTTTATATGCAGCATCGGTTCTCATATAAATATTTCACAGAATGCCACTATACTTTTTTTTATGGCACATTGATTCTCGTATAATTTGTGTGCACCAGTGCTTATATTACCATGTGCACAGGAGGGAAGTGAAATTTCAAATATTTAGGTGAGATCACCATTCCTTGTTACTAAGTATTGATGCGTATATTTTTTTGTTTGTTTGTTAGAAATTCCTGTCACTTGTTGGGCCAACATTTCAACCATTGGCTAAGAAGCCACAACCCAGGGGCATCTAAGCCGTCAAAATCACCTGGGGATCGCACTCGGCCTGGGCCGCACCAACCCTTAATATGGTTGTATTTTCACTAGTCCGTATATTATATGTAAAGCACCAGTGTGTATATTATATGTAAAGTATGGATGTGTATATTATATGTAAATATCTAATGCGTATTGTAATTATATGCACCATAATATTTTGAAACGATAAGTATAATTGTACATTATGTCACTTAAAGTAACAATGTTTTTTCACAATTGTGTGCATTGATTCTTCAATGTAATTAATAGGCACCAGTGCATATTACTCATAAAAATGCACCAATGTCTATTTTATGGAACGTACCATTTAATGAGTTCAAAAGAATACAATACACATATATGTATATATTTTAATTAATTTTTTTTTACAAATTTTCAATTAATCATCTGAAAATCAAATATTTTTTTGTAATAATATTGATTTTAATATTTTTGTTATTGTGTTTTGATATAATGATTGCATTAGTGCATTATCCAATGAATTACACCTATATTATTTGTAACAATGTAATTCATCCATATATTAATTAATAAACAACAAAACATTTTACAACATTCGGCAATGCAATAAAATAAGAAACTTGTTTTATTATATATGAATAAGAGATCCATCGTCATACAAAACAGGACAATGTAAAGGTCCAGAATAATCAAAATGAAACCCATATGTAATTGTTACACTTATCGGTAACATGTTCGCATACAATTGGGACAATATGTCGAGTACATTAAAAAAATCCCTTATTTTCGCAGAAAAATATTCCAAAACATACAACTTGTAGTAACATTCAATTATATTGATTTCCATTCATCACTTGAACCATTGTCGTCGCTCAAGTTGTGTGCATGCCTCATTTCTTCATCACTTGTAAGTGATATTGTACTTTGGTTGTTTAACCTAATGTTTTCTTGATTGGCTAGTTTTTTATAAATAAATAAAATGTAATAAGTATATCTACACTTATATAGTAGAATATACATGATTGTGTAAATAAAAAATTGTACCGTAGTAGTGAGTGTTTCATAAACAATACACATTCATTCGAAGCCATGTTGCATGTCGTCTCTCAAAATCTCTTGTGTTGGTTCCACTCCATACTTTGTTTCATGCATGTTTAATACCCCATGACAAAGCACAGTCGATATAATTAATATAAAGGTTTCTTGTTGTTCCATTAATTATAAAACAAGGGAAGTTAAACAACATTGATATTTACAAATTGTTCAATTAAACCTTCATATTTGAACATATACTCACAACCTATACTTAACCAAACATTGATCAATTATTCGGTTGGCTCTTCTTAGTATGTTAACACCTATTATAAGACATCCATGGATAACTGTAATTTAATTATTTAAATATAAATATCACAACAAATATGAAATATTAAGTAAGGATGAAAACATAAGTACTCACAAAATTTGCAATCAACCTTTGTATTCTGTGTTGTCTTGTCTTATGTGTTGAATGGGTTCCATTTTTTTTTTCTTTTCTACAACAAAACAATTGAAAAATGATATTTAATGCGATAATTAAATTTGATGTATATAAAAGAATAAATGAATGATTACATACCTTTGATGCACGTTGTTGTTCAGGTGGCTCCTTCTGCGATGCAATTATGTTCATTTATTTTACCATCTCCTTGTACAATTTTTTGGACATCCCTGTTGGTGTTCAGATTGTTCAAGATCTCAATAACAACCTCATGAGGATAAATCCCCCCTATGTTTTTAAAGAGGTGGTACTCATCTGTTATTGCTTAAAACGAATTATGAAAATATAGTTTAATATATATATATATATATATATATGTTGGCCCTTGACCAAGTTTTGGAGAACCTTGGTCACATTTGACCAATTTTGGGACTTCGACAGGCTGGTCGAAGGCAGAGCGCAAGGTGAAATGGAGATTGCGGGATCTGGGCCCCTTCTTAGGGCATTTTTGGATTTAGGGTTTATGTAACGGGTATGGGATGTCGACCCATGGGTTTATCCATGTTTAGGCCCCTTTGTAATGTATAAATAGAAAGTTAGGCGATGTAAGTAGGAGAGACCTAAATGTGTAATGTGGATGGTGAGCTAAGTGTGAACAATTGTGAATGCTTCATGCATACTGTGTGTTAGGAACTTGCAGAGCTAAGTGCAAGTGATTGTAAGAAGGTTGTGTGCTTGAACCTATCTCGGGGAAGGAGGATCTGGCGAGGTGCACGCAGATCTCCTGTCCTATGTGGAGTGGGTTCTTGTGGCTTTGTGCTTGTAGAATATTGAAAGAAGACAATAAAGAAGAGAAGAGTTGGTGGACGTAGCCCCACACTGGGGTGAACCACATATATCATGTCTTGTGGTTGCTTTGTGCATTATAGTTGTTATGTTATTGATGTGATGTATGTTTAGTGTAATGATATATGTTAGATGCATCTAATATAGTAGCTTAGTGCTTAGTAATGTGAATGAATGCTAGATCTGATCTATTTCTATATGCTAAGTGCTTGGATGTATTAGATCTTGTTGAATAATGTGTTGCTCTGTAACTAGGGTTCTGACCTGTGATGTGAATAAGGGTTAAATGTTGATGAATGTTAACTGCTAAGTGATCTGTTAAGTGATGTAATCACAGACCTGTGTCCCAGCTAGGTTGTAGACACTTGAGTCCTACAACCACCCCTGCCTCTACCTCGGGTGAGACTTCATCTACTTTGCAGGTGTTGCCAAAAGGGTCGGTAGTTAGGGTTTTGTTGGTGTGTTGTTGAAGCGTTGAACCTTGGGTCTTCCCTTGTGCCAATATATATATATATATATAT
>ML781056.1:396474-434684 GCA_009831015.1 Picea engelmannii
TTCAAAACAAAAATACAATATCTTCACAGTATTATATAGAAGTAAAGAAAACCTAATATAGGATTAACATATTCCTCACATCCATCACAATATAATCAAGATTCGATCATATCATAAGATAGAAAATATTTAAGGCCGCAATGGAGAGAAGTTTAAATGTGTATCACATTTAAAACTGAAAGAGAATATGATAGGCACACTCCAAAAATATCATACTTAGAAATTCAAAAGTCTGAGAAATCATTAAATTTGTGCCCCAAGATAGTTCTCTGGGGAGTTCCAAAAAAACATGTTTGGTTTTACAACAAAAATTAAAATGAAAGTGTTCATCCAAACAGAATAGGATGGGGCTCCTGTGGACCTTTAAAACATAGACCTGGACCTGGAAGAAAAAGAGGAAAACAATTAGAAATCGTTTATGATTTTCAAAGAATGAAAAGACACAATTGGATGATTTCTAAGCGAGAAGTATAGAAGATGAGAAATTATGAAAGATGATTGCTTGACTTACTGTGATGGAATCTCTCCTTCTATTTGTTGGTTGGGATGTCCTTTATATTTTCTTTTGCTAGAATTACCTGACTAGTTGCAACTGCTTCTTCTTGATCCGATTCATTTGTTTTAATTAAAACGTTTTTAACCAATTCTCAATATATTCTCTCATTGGTGCCATGGTTATTTATTGTCTTACTTTAATATTAAATAATGAATTTTCAAGAACTTTAAAATCCATTGAGAGTTGATGGAGGGTATCCTCAATATCATCATTTTTGTTCATATAAAGGACCAACCAACTCTCTACCTCTGTCTCTAAATATTCGGTCGAGTTGTTGAAATTTTTTGTTGATGCAATCTTTAACAAATCTAGCTTTTCTTCCATTTGTTCCTTTGACAAGAGTATTGAATTCAAAATTAAGTGTGAGTCCTCCACGTCTTCAGTTGACCCGACCAGTTCTAATTCAATCCATTTTAAATATAATTCACTCATTTTTACGCTCATGACATCACACTCAACTAACATCTCTTTTAAACTTTTGATTTTCTTGATCCAACATGCCTTTAATTATTTTAAACGAATAGCTAAAGTCAAATCCTCTTCTTTTTCAGAATTCACTAAGATCTTAAACTCTTGCACTAAAAGTAGAAATAATGCATTTGTAAAATTATGTAAAATTATTCATCATTTTCAAGATTTGTTTGAAGATATTGCCTTAAATGTGTCATTTTCGAGCCTAAAGTACTACCTTATATATATTAGACCACAATTCTATCACATTGACCCTTATCCAACCATAACTTACCTTTTTAAATTAAAGTGTTGATTGCTTTGATTATGTACAAGTCATTATAATATAATTTTTAATGAATTATTTCACTAAATAAATAAAATTAATATATATGTTTATAAATTTAAGATAATAAACTTTAAGAAAATAATAAACAATTAAATTCGGGAAATGTTATATTTCAATGGAAGATGAAACTATTTAAGACGATTTTTAAGTTTGACTAAATCTCTACATGTCTCCACCAACCTCACTTTTAAACACAAAGTGATAGTCATACTAAGTTTAACTAGATTTCTATGTCTCAACTACCGAGGCTTTCATACGATGATTGCGTTAGGCTTATAAAAGGCAATGAAATCATGTGTTTCGCATACTATAATTCCTTCATGTACGTACGTACGGTCCCCTTCAAGCCTAAGCTTACATGATATATAATTAAATTGGATGGCGTTGGCCAAGTTACCCTCATCGATTTACAAACAAATAAGTCAATGAACTTTTGGTTTTCTCTGGTTAGGATGTCGGCAAAGAAAAAAAGAGCTATCGCCTTTGTAACTGGAAAACGATAGCTAAGCCCAAGCATCTCGGTGGATGGGGTTTGTGTAATTTATCTGGCTTTAGCAGTGCTCTGGCAGCAAACAGCCTCTGGAGGGTGCTCTTGAAGGAGGGCCTGTGGCATCGTGTCATCAAAGAGAAATATTTCCCCTCTATCTCAGTTGTTAGATGGCTGCACACTGTGGACATAAAAAAAGAACGGGGCTCCCAGACTTGGAGGTATCTACTAAACTCTCTCCCTCTCCTTTTGCATTGGATAGCATGGAGTCCAGGGAATGGACACTCTATTCTCATAGGGAAAGACAACATTCTGGGTATGGGCAGTGGGGTGCTCTTCTCTGAAGAGCTGATCAACGTCATCAATAGGAAAGGATTTCATTTTTTATCACAGATGCAGGGGGAATCACAGGCAGACAAAATTACACAAAATTGGAAAACAAGAGACGAATTGGGTTTGACCGGGCTCATAAAAATCGAATGGTCTCTATACCACCACACTCTTATCAACAATGGTATTCACTTGCAGGAGAAAGCAAACATCCTCAAATGGACAGGGGGTGATTGTTCTGGGTGTATCACTGTCAAAAAAATTTATTTGGTTGTCGAAAACAGAAAGTCGAATGAGAAGTTAGATGGCTGGAAAAAAGCTATGTGGAAATGGAATTGTCCCTTAAAAATTAAGTTGTTTACTTGCCTTATGGTGGAAAATAAAATCCTCTCCTGGGAGAACTTACAGCGCAGAGATTTCAATGGCCTAGGTATTTGTACTTTATGCAAGATGCAGACAGAAACTACGCATCACCTATTCATGGAATGCGCTTTCATAGTGGAAGTATGGAGGATTATTAACTCTAGATTTAACTTCTTGGGCAAATGGATAGGAATAAGTCTAATTTTGTCTGATTGTTTCAAGCAGTGGACATTTTCGAACAATGAAATTCCTACCTTACCAACACTGATCTGTTGGTACATATGGAATGAACGTAACCATTCGATCTTTGAAGACAACATTCCCTCCGTGAAGAAGGTTATCCACCTCACTACTATTTCATTAAGGGATAACTTACAAAATCTAAGACTTAAGTTAAGAAGACTGGAGCCCTCACAGACAGGCTGGTGTGAAAATGTTGGTTGGTTCGATGGTGCGGTTGATTCGATAGGTACAAATAGTGGTGTCGGCGGTGTTTTAGTAGTTAATGATCATTGTATGTATAAGTGGCTCCTTAATTGTGGTCCGGGAACAAACACTTGTGTTAAGCTTCTCGGGGCATGGGCCTTGCTAATTGTGGCTTCTAGGCTCTCTATTCAGTCACTACATGTAATGGGAGATTCAAAAATAGTTATCGACTCGCTGAGGAGTAAAGGTGGACTTCAAGTCATCTCACTGGATTGCTGGAAAGACAATTTAATTGCATTAATCGCCTCTTTCCAAAAGGTATATTTCTCTCATGTTTATAGAGAAGATAATCAAATGGCTGACAACCTCTCCAAGTTGGCGCTAACTATGGACCCAGGGAAGTTGATCTATTATCAGTGTATCGAGGCAAATGAAGGCCCTCACAAGTTTCTAAAACTCTTTTAGTTTTCACTGAAAGTCAGTTGTTGGTCTCCCGAGTCCTTCTTGAGGGTCTGTTATCCTGTTATGCCTATCATTTTTGCTGACTTTACATGGAAGTCGAAAATGTGATCTCTCTCCATAGAAATATACGATGAGCTGGATTTTAGAGTGCTTTGTAATTTTTGTTATGGGTGGATAGGCTTTGCCAGTTGATTACATTACAGTCTGTTTAAGTTCTCTTAACTTGGACTGTAGATTTTATTATCGTTTTTTTTAATTTAGACAATAATTAAATATTTTATTATTGTTTTTTAATTGTAACTACACTTGATTATATATTTTAGTGTTTATTTGAGATTTAATTGGCATCCAATAGTTAAGATGACATCCACAAATTAAAATTAAAATAATATTTAAAATTGAAGCTTTATTATTATGTAACGTGTTTAAATTGTAATAATAATAATAACAATGTTGATAAAATAAAATTTAGTTTAAAGAGATGAAACAATTATGTTTCAAACATTTGAAATTATTTTAAAATCAATTTTATTTATTTAATTAATTAAAAAATAATTAATTATTTGTAATGAAAAATGAATATTAATAATCATTAAATTATTTAAATTTATTTAATTAACTAAAAATTTATTGATTAATAATTATAATTATATTTTATTATTATAATAAATATGGAAAAAACTATAAAAAAAATAAAAATTTAATATCATAAATCACATTTAAAATATATATATAATAATAATAAAAATAATGAATAACAATAAATTAAATTTAAAATAAAAAATATGTTTACAAATTAACATATCATATTATATATTGTCAAATTGATTCACTTGAAAACAAAAAGATGATTACATAAAAAGATGAACTTATGATCGTGATAATTGTTTATCAGCTTAATTATCATTTTAGGCCACATCCTCCTCAATATCATTGACAACATCCTCATCCCCACATCATAAATTCTGTAAAAATAATGATTTAAAAAAATATATAAACACATTTGTATTATTAAAATATATATATAACAATAAAATTTCTTATATATAAGAAAGAAAAAAATATATCAATAGAAATCAAATATAAAAGAAAAAACTAAAACTATTTTACCTTTTTTACCTTTTTCCTTTAAAGGTAAGGAAAAACTTTGAAAAAACATAAAACTACTTTATTTTTTAAGCTTTAAATGTAAGGAAAAACATATAATTATTTCTTTTTAGCTTCCAAGGTGAGCAAAAACATAGAATTATTTCTTTTTAGTTGCAAAGGTAGTGAGATTGTTAAGTTTTATTTGTAAAAATAGAATATTCCATTAACAATATCAATATTTATTTGTAAATATTGTTTCTATATGATATTTGTAAACTATATTTATTTGTAAATATAGTTTTTATATTTTTAAGTTTAAGAGTGAAAATTATTTTTAAATTAAATACAAAATTATATTTAAACAAAAAAAAATTTAAAAACCCACTCTAAACTAACATATACAAAATCTTATTTGTATTTTTACATAAGAATAATAGTTACACCACTTTGTGGTATACTTTGTCTGCTGTGATGGCGAGGCATTGGGAAATTTCACCAATTTCCCTGTAACATTCTCCATAACATCCACATTTAAATTAAACATGTCAGATAACATACAAAGTCATAGAAAAATCATTATACAATTCACATCATAAATCATACAACATAACATTTAACATAAACAGAGGAACATAGTACTTGTCTCTTAAAAATCCATTGACTCGTTGCAGACCTATGATGTTCCACCCAACCATAGATCTCACTGCTCATAAACTCTCAACAATTGATCACCCTCGAGTCGGGGCTATGACTCCACCAGGGCAAAGGCTTCCTAAGCCAAGCATAGTTCACAATCAGTACCAACATGGTCTAGGCCAAGGTACCAAAGCTCAGCGACACTCCAACCTACAGTCTCTCATTCCCCATCAACCTACACAACCCTGCCTCCTTCTCTGCACCGCGACCCTTCAATATGCACCCCTACCCTTCCAGGGCTCCAACACAAGCTAGCTAGGAAGTCTCAAAGCATTGTGGATCTGGGAGTTCTAGCTACCCTCAAAGGTCTCCAGGTACCCGTCAGGCCTCATACCAGGGAACGTATCCCCACACTTCTTCATCCAAGGCTCCAGCCTTCTCTGAGGCAACCCAAGGAGAAGTGTACACACACCCAAGTCCACCCAGGATCCATGGGTAAACTCCATAATCATGGTCACCATCTTTCTGAGAGAAACTTCTCTATCCAACCTCCTAAGAAGGAAATGAATAGAATGGAGAATTAAACCAAATTCCCCCTTTTTAAATATGCATGTTCCTTTTATATTATATTATTATATAATAAAGGCTTATATTACTATACAATATAATAATATAAAGGATTAAGGAATTATTATACTATAGTTGCTTAGCCTCCTTGGCTTAAGCTCCCTTTACCTATCCCTTAGCCCCCTTTCCCACTCATGGAGTCTTAACCACCCATACTCTTTTCATCCCTTGGTCTATAGTTGTGGTGTTATTTTACACTTTATAGTACATGTCCTCTAGTCTTTGATCATATTTACCGGAGCTCTAACATGAACATATTGGCTCACCAACCTAAGTATCATATATATACAATATATTTACAATCTGGGGATCAAGTCGGGGTATTACATTCCCCTCCCCCTTATTTATGCATTGTCCTCAGTGCATATATATACACCTATACAATAAGATTTCGTCAAAATTCTGAAAGAATTTCTTTGATCTTCATGTCCAATATGTGCACTTGTTAGGCCTGGAAGTTTTCTTCGTGTTCCATCTTTATTGATAGTCAAAAACTGGCATAGTCATCATCATACCTATAAGGAAAACACAAGAATAAAATAATTAGCACATGCAACCAACAAATAATTAGCATGAGTCATCCCTGGCCTTCTGCTTGAAACAGGTTGTCCCTAGAAAGGAAATTAGACACATGTCGGCCCAAATTCATAAGAAACTTCCTTTAGTAGACCTTTAATTATTCAATGCGCATATTGTGTAAAGAAAAGCAATTGCATTATGATCAAAGGCTCATCACCCATGCATGGAGTAGGTATTTGTTTAAAGGTTCATGTTGTACACCTATATCCCTGATCATTTTTAAGGTAAGAAAGCCATGAATTTCTTTGTCCCTTCTCATATCTTCTTTGGTACCAATGATGAATTTTCTTTGTTTTGGTAAAGGTGCCTCCTGAACTATTGCCTTAACCAATAAACCATCTGACAAACTAGAATCAAGTGATGCAAGGAATGGTTTGTAATGCCTTTCATGAATGTTGGGCAATACTTCTATTTGCAATTTCAAAGATAACTAACAATAGTCTATTGCATAATATGTTTGCTACTCTGTCACAACACAACCTCTGGATAGATTACTTCAATATTAAAGTATGTGGTTAACAAAGAACTTGTTTTTCCTTTAAACCTGGAGTTGGATCCATAGTCACACGAATATTACAGTCAATATTTTTGGGCAGACATAATGAGGTCATATTTTGAGTGATGAATTTTCCAAACCTAAAAGGACAAACACCATCTTCAACCATGGACCTCTATTTGTTGCCTATAATAGTGTACTTTAGTGGCCTCAATCATGCTAGAATTATTCCCCTTTACTGCTACCAAACAAGACTGAATTATGTCAAATTCAAAAATATGCTTCATCCCAAGAATATAGCCTGATGCAAATAACAACATAATGCTTCCACTTATCTAGATAATCACCAATATATTTACTAGTGCACATATAGATTTAGGCATGATCAACACTGTATCAAGAACAATACCATAATGTTGAGAGTAAAAATACAATTATCCACTAGCATGCTAATCCACGAACCAAAGGAATGCAACCATAAAGACAGAATCAAACCATAACAATTAACCAAGGAGAAAAATGAGAATCCTCCACCAAAACACTATTCTCATGATTTCTTTCCTCTGTAATGGAAGTTCATGGTTTCCCATTGTCCTTCGTCAGTACCCAACAAGAATGGGGTCTCATTTGTATAAATTTCCAATGAAATTCAATCATAACCAATTCTCTGAGAAAGGCCAAGCCTTAGCAACTTGACCAAACAATTATTTGCAAATGCAAAATAGAGCCAACAAGACAAAATGGTCGTTCTCAAATATTGTGTGGTTGATGTTAAACAACAAAGGAAAGTTTCTTCAATATCTCTTATGGCATAGCACATACTATAGAGGATGTAAGAGTCATTGCTACACCATATGTCCTCACAAAAGCACTATTTTTCTTATGATTTCCGGAACTTGGGAGAGGGGTTGGGAGATACTAGAACTGTCTTTGTCTAAAAGTTGTTTATCCATCAACATCAAGTTAGAGCCAACTTGATCTTTGGACAAAATAGTTTGTGCAAAAAGCAACAATCTTCTTAATGGACTCCACTCCCAAATAAAGGTTTCTAAAGCATGATCAGGTTGACATGCCTTTTGAAACTTTATGAAACAACATAGTCATGATTATAGAATCCAACACCCTTGAGTTGACCTGAGACTGAAAAATAAAGTTCATCACACTAGCCACATAGATTGAAATCATTATCTATTGAGCTAACTTCAAACTTTTGGAGCTTGATTCAACAACTCGAAGGCACTTTTCCAATATACAAATCACAAGAGGGATAAAATGTGGAGGTAAGAGATCGCAATCATGCCTTGAGGCTCTCCTCCACATATTTGACCATATCTATGGGTTCAACCCATGCACTTCACTTAGAGGAAAAGTACAAAAAAGCCTCACCACAAACTTTTGGATCAAATATTAGATTCTCCCAAATTGCCTCTTACAACGATCTACTATTGTTTCATCATCAACTGAATTGTATTTTGATAACAATTTGTCATCTTTTAGTTCTCTTCTTCATTTCAATGTAGCTTCACCCCAAAGGTAGTTCATTTCAGAAACGCCATTGAAATTTGACCCTTCTAATAATTCAATCCCATGCATGAGAGTAAAATTTCTCTTCTTCATTTCAATGTAGCTTCACCCCAAAGGTAGTTCATTTCAGAAAAGCCATTGAAATTTGACCCTTCCAATAATTCAATCCCATGCATAAGAGTAAAAAATTTCCAAGTTGGACTGACTCATTGTAGCACCATAACCTACCAATAATAAAGAGAACAGTTCTTCAATGTTTATAGTTGTTTCCATGGATCTATTTGCACTACCTTTCCGAACCCCAAGGAGATACAACACCCTCACGAGTTTAACAACTTCTATCTTCGTCTGCTCTAGAAAAGAAGAGTCTTTGTTGTTAGAGATTGAATTTTGGTGTGTATCCTGACAGTGACCACCATGGAAAATGACTATATCCTAATCATCCACATTGTTCCTTCTAATAACATTAGTCTACATACTGGAAGGATATACCCAAAATTCGAGAATAGAATATGCACGCCAACTATTTGATGAAATGTCAGAACGGAAGGCACGATCCTGGAATGCGATAATTGCATGTTATTTTCAAAATGAGCAAGGTGAAAAATGTAAACTCATTGGGTTCAATACCCATCCTTTGCATTCGATCCTTTCGTATTTGAGCCTGCAAGACCTTATGCCAATTGAAAAAGTTTGCAAGTCCATGCAGCATGCACTAGAAAATGATCCTCTTTTGTGGAAAAGTATACATGTGGAGCATCCTCTAAGCGAAAGGCTCATTGTTGATGCCCTCTCAAAACTTGTCGAAAGGTCTCAAGGTCATTTACAAACTTTGAGTTTACTGGAGTGCTTGAAAATTACAAATGATGGACTGAAGCAAGTATTGGACATAAGTGCTAAAATTACAAAGTTATGTTTGCCAGGCTGCACAAGGTTAAGTGCATATGGCATTGTAAAAAAATGTGAAAGCACACAGAGAATGCAACATGCCCAGATTGAAGCAATTGAGAATTGGTGGTATTTTTGGGATAACAAGAGAGCACCTCGAGAAGTTGAATTACCTTTTGGATGGTGGTTTACAATAGAAGTCTCAATCAATAAAAAAATGGTTTTATAATGATCGTCGTTATTTCCTTTCATACGATGATGACAATACAATTGATATTGAAGCTTTCCCTAAATGTGGGAATGCAAGGCTTGTATATGACTGCACCAATGAAAGTTTCCAAAATCAAGAAGACCATACAATGAGATAGTGTAAGGTTTGTACATTTTGTATTTTAGTTGTAGCAAGTGTGGAAGGTGTCTTAATGGTGAATATGAAGAAACATTTTTTCTTGATATGCGTTGTGTTGATTGTTTGTGTGCTTCTCAACTACCAAGAATCGAAAGATTTTGGCTGTGGTAAATACACATTATCAAAATTTCAACTTTACTTTTGGCTCCATCGATTTTGGGATATTACTTGCTTGTAATTTGGGCCCACAATTGATTGTTTTGAAGGGAGGTGTTGAAGACAAAGAAAACAAAACGTTATATTTGTGTCTTTTGAGGTGTACATATTATTTTTCCTTATCATGACAATCAAAGGTATTTCGATGACAACAAATATGAAGAAATGCTAGCTCAATTTTCATGAGAAGCAGTCAACAGTTTTTCTTGTGGGAGATTTTAGGAACATTAGCTGATAGTTTAGACCCTTTGATACATATTACATACAATTCTTTCTTTCAAGCCTTGTTCAGGAGAAGGCTACTGAATAGTAAATCTACATGTGGCCTGGTTGTATATAACAATAGACAATAGTTGTAAATTACTTACATATGCCAAATTAAAAAAAGAAAGTTAGAGAAAAATAACCTTCTTATGGCTCAGAGAAATAATCTCTACCTACAAATATTGTGGTGTGTTTGTTGGGATGTGATATGCTAGGTGGAAACTATCATAGAGTTTCCCTACTTATCATAGTAATGGAGTGGGTTCCATGGTAATCTCAGGACTAAACACGTCAAAGAACTAGCTTACATATCAAAGTAATGGAGCGTGGTTTATGGTGACCTCAGGATCAATATCATATTACAGTGGTGCCAACATGATGACTGGCTCTTGTTTTATGGGAAACTAGAATAAATAAGGATTCAACCACAAACATCAAGTTTTTTGTCAAGAGAAATACATGCTACATTGAAAATGCTTGTAAAGTGTGAAGTTTCTTGATATGCAGACAATAGCTTTTGTTGTTGGTTTCTGAGATGTTGTGTTGGTTACTTGCTTATCTTTTTTAGATTGGTGCCAGGGGTAGTGGAAACACAAGCTTTCTCAAGAGATGAGTATATTTGTAAGGTGTGATAAGTGGCACAAAGTTTTTCTCAAAGTAAATGAAGAAACTGATGGTTGGAAATTTTGATATTGCAGAGTCTATTTTGAAGGGTTATTGGAAGGATAGAGAGAATTTATGGTTAACTATCTTGGGAGAAAGATGGAGAATTATATTAGGATGTAACGAAGGGAAAAGTGAATGAGGATAAGTTAACATTTAGAAAAAATAGTGAATTGTAGTGTTCAAGTATTGTTAGAATGCCATCCAAAGTGAAAACATGTATGGTTGAGCATAGAGCTACTCCTGTTAATCCAGTGTCTTGTTATGAAAATCATGAACCTGTAAATTTGAATGGAATATTTGAGAGAATATATATAACCAACCCACTCTACATGGGAACTCTTTTGGCACTTGGAAATCCTAAGCTATAAGTGAACCCTTTTGTAATCCAAGAAAGTTGGTGAATTAATTGGAGGCTACGATGGCTTTTGGAGAATCAAGTTTTTCAAGATAGTTGGAAGACAATAATGATTGATGGCAAGAGTGTCCCACAAAATGTGCGATAACTCTCGAAATATTTTCTTGCGAAGGGATATTTTATTTCATTTTGAGAAATATTCTCATGAGGACAACATGTCATTATAGTTCTTACCAAAGTAATCAGGGAAAAATAATGACTGTGTTAGGAAGTATGGAAGGTTGCAAGGTGAACTATATGGATGAAGTGATAAAATAATCATTCGTAACTCATGCCAAAATATCTGACAACTACCATTCATTGTGATCGACGATACGAATTCACTTTAGAACTAAGGATGCTCACATGATAACTAAAAGATGGGTTCCCAAAATATCTAATGACAATGAATGATTTATTGGGTCGGTTTTTTCAGCAGAAGGTACAAGAAAGTGTTGGATTTATTAGCAACGACCACTTCCATTGTAAGAAGGATGCAAGTGTCTTACTCAATAAATGTAGATTTCTTTCGTCTGCATTTCCCAGTAATCCGAATTTTGAATTCAAGGAAATCTCAGCCATTCTTGGAGATGATATCCCAAAGTGATGGGAAGCAACTTCATCACTCCATTGGCAGTCAAGTGCCATAGAGATCCAAGCACGGAGTTTTGGGTTTATGGAAATTCACTTGCCAACTAAAAGGGAGATTTAAAACATTAATGATATTTATTGCATTATTTATAGAAGTGTACATGATTTTCTATTTTATTTTATTGCATATACTAATTATTTTATTCATGTGTTTTAGTTATAGGTATGATGAGGATCATGCCAGTTCTAAACAACAAGAAAGGTGGAGCACAAGGGTGATTTCGAGTTCCAACAAGTGTGCATATTGGACAGGAAGATCAAAGTGATTTTTTAAAAACGTTGATTGTACATATGTCTATAGATGCACTGAGGACAATGCATAAATAAGGGGGAGGGGAATGTAATACCCCAACTTGATCCCTGGATTGTAAATATATTCTACATGTGATACTTAGGCTAGTGAGTTGGTATGTTTGGGCTAGAGTGCCTATAAAGATGATCAAAGGCTAGAGAGCCTATATTATGAATTGTACATAATTAATAAAAATAACACCACGACTGCTGACCAAGGGACGAAAAAGAGTATGGGGGGCTAAGACTCCACGAGTGGAAAAGGGGGATAAGGGCTAGATAAAGGGGGATTAAGTCAAGGGGGCTAAGCCAAATATAATATAATAATTCCCTATGCCTTTATATTATTATATTATATAATAATATAGTATAAAAATGGCACATGCGTATTTAAAGGGGAAATTTAGTTTAATTCTCCATTCCATCCATTCCATTCTTACCAGGTTGACTACATGAGTTTCTCTGGGGAAGATGGTGACCCAATTATGGATTTTACCCTGTGTATCCTAGGTGGATTTGAGTGGGTGTACACTTCTCCTTGGGTTTCCTTGGGAAAGTCTAGACCCTTGGAGGGATAAGTGTGGGGATAGGTTCCCTGGTGTGGGAGCCTGGAGGGTACTTGGAGACCTATGAGGGAAGCTAGAACTCCTGGAAACAAAGTTCTTTGAGACTTTCTGGTCGATATGTGTTGGATTCATGGAAGGGTAGTGGTGCAACTCGAGGGACCACGATGTGGAGAAGGGGGCACACTACCTTGGGTTGTGCAGGGTGATGGGGAATGGGACACTGTAGGTTGGAGCGTTGTGGAGGTTTGGAACCTTGGCCTAGACCTTCTTAATACTGATCGTGAACCATATTTGATTGAGGAAGCCTTTTCCCTGGTGGAGCAATAGCCTCATCTTGGGGGTGACTCACTACTGAGAGATTATGAGCAACGTGGTCTATGGCTAGGAGGAGCATTTGTGGTCTACAACGAGTCGGTGTTTTCATAAAGATAAGTTCCATGTTTATATGTTGTCTGATGTTGTTACATTATGCATTGATGTGTTAATTGTTGAATACTTACAGAATCTCTGTGAAATTTTACGTTCCTGAATTGTTAATTTGTTATGCATAATTCTGCATGTAAATTGTATGATGGAGTAGGTGTTGTGATGTGGTATCATGGGTTGGTTGTTTTTATGGTGAAATCGGAGGGAAATTGTGAAATTTCCTAGTACCTCGCCATCCCAGCAGGCACTGAGGTGGTCGTATATCAAGGGAACCAACCCCTTATACCATATCACAGTGCCTGCTCCATCATACAATTTTACATGCAGGATTATGCATAACATATTTAACAATCCAGGAATGTAAAATACATGGAGATTATATAAGCATACAATAATTAACACATAATTACAAAGTGTAACAATAAAGGCACATGGCACTTATATTTTATGAAAACATCAATTGGCTGCAAACCTCACATGATCCTCTCATCCATAGACCACATTAATCATAATCTCTCAACAGTGAGTCACCCCCGAGATGAGGCTATTACTCCACCAGGGAAAAGGGCCTGATAAGACAACTATGGTCCATAATCAATACCAACAAGGTCTATCCCAAGGTACCAAACCTCAACAACATGCTAACCTATAGTCTCTCATTCCCCATTAGCCTACACAACCCAAGGTAGTGTGCCCATTCTCGATACTTCGGTCCCTCGGGCTACACCACTACCCTTCTAGGGCTCCAATAGAAGCCGACTAGGAAGTCTCAGAGTATTGTGGCTCCAGGAGTTCCATTTTCCCTCAAAGGTCTCCAGGTACCCTCCAACCCCACCCTAGGGAACCTATCCCCACACTTCTCCATCCATGGCTCCAAACTTTCCCAAGGAAACCCAAGGAGAAGTGTACACACACCCATATCCACCTAGGATCCACAGGGTAACTATGTATTCTGGGTCATCATCACCCCCATAGAAACTCCTATAGTCGGCATGGTAAGAATGGAATGAATGGAAAATTTAGAATTAACTAAATTTCCCATTTAAATATGCATGTGTCATTTTTATATTATATTATTATATAGTATAATAATATAAAGGATTATGGAATTGTTATACTATATTTGGCTTAGCCTCCTTGGATTAAGCTCCCTTTACCTAGCCCTTAGCCCCCTTTCCCACTCATGGAGTCTTAGCCACCCATACTCTTTTTGTCCCTCGGTTTGCAGCCATGGTATTATTTTTTTATTAATTCGTGCATATGTACAATTTATAACATAGGCTCTCTGACCTTTGATCATCTTTACATGCACTCCTGCCTAAACATACCGACCCACTATCCTAATTATCATATGTAAGCACTCTGACCCAAACATATCATCTCACCATCCTAAGTATCATATGTACAATATATTTACAATCCGAGGATCAAGTCGGGGTATTACACTCCCCTCCCCCTTATTTATGCATTGTTCTTAGTGCATCTATATACACCTGTACAACAAGAGTTCTTCAAAAATTGCTTTGATCTTCCTATCCAATATGTGCACCCACTGGACCTGGAATTTTTCTTCATGCTCCATATGGCTTGATAGTCAAAATCAATATACTCATCATCATACCTATAAGTAAAACACAATAATAAAATAATTAGCACATGCAATCAACAAAGTCATGTACGGTCTAATAAATACTTCAATAAATATCATTAATTTAAAAAAAACTCCCTTTTAGTTGGCAGGTGAATTTCCAAAAACCCAAAATCTGCACTTGGATATCTATGGCACTTGACTTACAATGGAGTGATGAAGTTGTTTCCCATCACTTTGGGATATCATCTCCAAGAATGGTTGAGATTTTTTTGAATACACAATTCAGATTACTTGAGAACTCGCTAACGAGTGATCATATCTAAGAAATATATGAAACAAAGTCCTTTGGCTCGAACTCAAGAACATGCTCTGTTGCATGCTCTCCAATCTGCATATTTCTATGAATTCTACAAGCATTGAACAAAGTGCACCCCACCAAAGCATTTGTCTTAAATTTCCTTCCATGGAGAATGTTTTTTTTAGCCTCGTTAAGATGACCAACATCAACAAAAAGATCTGTCCGACAATCATAGTGATCTTCCATTGGTTTGATACCATGATCCCAACTCATGGAACAAAGTATTACTAACTTTTTTCCACTAGCCTTGCATGACTACATGCAAAAAGAAGACCCAAAAATGTGACACGGTTAGGTTCACTACGCTTTGAAACCTTGAAAAATTCTCCCAGTTTACTCTCATCTGATTTCTCTGTATTATGGAGAACGAAACATCCTGTGTCATCTACAATATCAAATTCTTTCCCTTCCCTCTGTTGTAACTTTTCTTCATTCAGCAGTAGACAACCTACATCATCAGTACTTTTGTGGATAATGTTTTCCAACACCTCTGCAGAAATGTCCAAATTTGTACTGCCATTTTCCTCACTTATAGGTTTTGAACTTAGAAGATCAAGATCCTTGCATATTTTAGGTCCTTCTTGAATAACCATGTCTCAACATTCGATTACATATGTGACAGGTTTTACAACTAGAAAGCAGTGCCTGAAACATTCAAGGATTTTGGGGAGATAGAAAAATCCTTATCATAAACATATTGTATGGATGATACAAAATCCAATGTACTCGATTTATCTAAAGAACCTATAGAGATCATATTGACATTATCAATGCTTGAGGAACCTAGGGAACATGGAAAAATAACTTTTCTGCAAGAATATGCATCTTCAGTGTCCTGAGGTAAACCATGGCCTAAGATATTTCTGAAGTTTAGAGGAGATCTTGAAGCCAAAACATTCATTGATCGACTAGTCAGTGTAGTTGTGTTAATTCAAAGAGATTTTCTTGCATATTTTCTTCATCTCTTGGGAACAAGCTCTATAGTTGAGCAGGGAAAATATTCAATATGAGCATTATTCTAAAAAATACCTTCATTCCTTGTCCAAATAGGAACATTTACATAGCCAGATAAGAACCCTAAATTATGGGTACCTCACATATACCCCATAAATTTCTAATTTCTTTGAAGAAGACAATAAACTTTTTCCAGGATTCACCAAATTGGCAAATTCCTTCATCAATTTTCTCACTTTGTTTACATCATCCCACCTTCTAGCTACAACATCAAGGTTTGACAAAAGTACATATGTTGCATCATGTTGTGATTCTAGGTTAAAAGGCATTATGCTGCATGATTTCCTAGCTTTATATTTCCATGAATTTTGTAGATCCCAAGAAAATCCTCCCAAAATATATAATCTGGTGAATGTTCAATACCAGAAATGGAACAATGATCCCTCCATCCATCCCTCCATTTATAGTTTCCAAGATCAACCCCAATTGCACTTCTCTAACTGCTAAATAATGTAGTCGTGTATTATGCAATATGACAATCTCTACCTGTAGCCCCACAACCATAGAGAATTTAGAAGGTATATTCCCTACAATAGCTTTCCCTTGCTTTTCAAATCCTATAGATTCACTTCTATTTCAAGGCCAAGCTGTGCAAAATCTCTATTCTGCATTGCTATACCACTTTGTAGTGTACTCGGCCTCCTCGATACCGGGTACTGGGAAATTCCATCATTTCCCTCTGAATTCACCCATTAAACTCAACTCTACTACCAATGTATGTTATGCCCTACCATAGGATACAATTATACATGCAGATTCATGACAAACTCATACAAGCATCATATGTATACATGCAAAACTATTCTTTCGGCATGCAACAATTAAACAGTGATAATACACAGGATTAAAGAGCATAAAACCTCTTATAATCGTAACACTTATATTTTATGGAAGCTCAAGCTGGCTACAAACCTTCAACTTTCCTCCCAACCATAGACCACACTGCCCATAATCTCTCAGCAGTGAGTCACCCCCAACCTAGGGCTATTACTCCACCAGGGAAAGAGCTTCCTAGACAACTATGGTCTATAGTCAGTACCATCAAGGTCTAGGCCAAGGTACTAAACCTCGACAACACTCCAACCTACAGTATCATTTCCCATCAGTGTGCAAAACCCAAGGTAGTGTGCCCCCTTCTGTGCACTGGGGTCCCTCAGGTTGTACCACTACCCTTCCAAGGCTCAAGCACAGACCAACCAAGAAGTCTCATAACACCATGGCTCCAAGAGTTCCATCTTCCCTCAGAGGTCTCGAGGTGCCCTCCAGGCCCCACACCAAGGAACAACTCCTTAAGGATATAAATATCATCAAATCCCATTTATGTATTCTCCTGTGTTCCAATAAAGTCAATTTCATTTATGTTAAGAAAAACAGATTGGTCTTCATCTAATATCGTTTTGAGCCAACATTGCTCTATTTGAAGAGTTTCTGGGAATAAAACACAATTCTTGAAAGCCGTTGATTTCTCCAGGCATTCCTATATTAAGGTGCTATGTTAAACATCTGAACAATGGGAAAGAATCTTTAAATGGTGAGCATCTTCCATGTCCAATTAAAGTAACAGAGAAGTAGAATGAGCAGAGTTTCCAGTGGGAAGAACATTCCTTTGCAATTTTGATGGCTCCAAGACTGGCTTCTCTTTTATGTTAATAAATAAACTGCCATGCATCAATGGAAGACCAAAAGAGATATTTCTATTATCTAGCAGACCACCCTTGAGTGTTCCAGAACGAGTTTCTATTGGACCTTGACCCTATCTCTCAAGATCAACAACACATGAGTCCACTGTGGGATCAAGGTTTACAAATCTTTGCAAAAATTCCGCATACGAACTTCTAGCATCGGGTTGGAGATGCAGTTTTATAAGTTGTGGATCTCCATAGCTCAACCCTGTATACACAAATCCATTATATAAATAAGAAATAGTTGAAGTTGCACATGTCTCCCTCATTCTAACACATACCACTAGTGTCTTTCCAGGAGACATCAAATCACTAGCATGACATCCCTTATCCAGAGTTGCTAAGACCGCATTCTCAATGAAACTTGTTGCATCTTCCGCACTAAAGTCATAATTCAAAAAAACATTGATCCACTGAGAACCATGGCCAAAGGATTTTCTTTGTCCTGGCCAACAATATTCAGAACCAAACCATACACAGGTTCCAAAAGTCTTGGCCCTGATTCACCAACACTAACAGATGGAATCATTTCAATACTTCCAGTTAGCATAGATGCTTTGTTTGACAAAATGTCGCCAAAAATGTTGTTGGTCATGATTGTATATGTGAGACAATTGAATATCACAATAGTGAATGCCAACTACTGTTGTTGCATCCTTCCAAAGTTGTGAAGCCTCCAACATATTGGCCTTGTCAACCAAGCAAAGTTTCCCATGCCATTTTTTTGGCAATCCCAAAGGCAATTTGAGCAATGCGATCAATCTCAGACGTGGAATACGCCTCTATATTAAATCCAATATGTTCACCCTTTTCATTTTCATAAGTGAAGACAAACAAATGAAGCAAGCCTATATGGTCACTGAGCATGTATAGAAATCCATCCACATCAACTTGGTTATAATTTTCAGTGATAAACAGTCTGATAGGTACTGCTCTAAATTCAGACGTACTGCAATAAATAGTTGTCTGTTCACCAATGATGATAACCTCTTCCAAAGGAGTTGGACCAAATATTAATGGACCAACAACATTACCAGACTGTTCCGCGACTAAGGACCCTCAGAAAAATCTTTTTTTCTTTAGAGGACTCTCATATGTCTTGACATGTCGTGCAACTTTGTTATTAATTCCATTAGACACCGTGTCTTTCTTTGAAATGGACTGTGAATGCATAACCCCCGCCACTATTACAGGAGGAAAAAAGTGATTGTATTGTTAATGCCAGTAGATATACAAAAATTGGGATAAGGAGTTTTCTCCATCTTTGAATTTTGTTGTTGGGAAATGAGGCTTGCTACAGGTACATTATCTACAACTAGAACATGGGCCTCTCTCAAAATTTGATTGTCATACCTTTGGATAGGAAGTGAAGTGCCTGAAAATGACAATTTGGAGCATGGTTCTACTGGGATGTAGACTTACTGGTAGGTGTCATAAAGAGGGATACCATTAGAACATGTGAGGAAAGAACCTCTCTGAGAGTTAGACAAGATATACTCATCGAAGATATTTGATTGGGGGGTCATTTCTTTGCTAAGAATGAAAAGCTTTGATGACTGTTATTTATCCTACTGCTGATAGTCCTCGTCTAAATGGTGGGTTTTATTTTCCTGCACATATAGGTCATATGTGGCGATGTCATTGTTTACCTCAATTCTGGAATCCAAGGTGTGGGTGAAAAGGTCACCTTATTTACTTGCAAAGCATAGATACCACTCCTCTTCAACAAGATGGAAAGAAACATTTTCTTCAATATGAGCATCCACAACAAAAGGGAAGAACCTCTTTGTTTGTATTTCATGAAGTAAATTTGCCATAGGAACAACACTGTGCTTCTCTTTATCAGTCATTATCAACATCAAAAATAGGAGGACCATCAAAATGCAACACATAAGTTTTATGATTGTTTTGTTCAAATTCAAGTGGAAAATCTCAGCTGATAAATACATCATCATTGGAAATTTATAGAGATGGGACACCACTCTTGTTGGGTGCTGATGAAGGATAATGGGAAAGCATGAACTCTCGTTACAGAGAGAAGAAATCATGAGAATGGTGTTTTGGTGAAGATTTTCATTTTCCTCCTTGGTTGATTGTTATGGTCTGCTTCTCTCTTCATGGTTGCATTCCTTTCCTTTGGTTAGTGGATTAGCATGCTGGCGGATAATTGTATTTTTACTCTCAACATTATGGTATTAGTCTTGATACAGTGCATCATTCTGTTGTTATTTGCATCAAGTTGTATTCTTGGGATGAAGCATATTTTTTGAATTTGGCATATTCAGTCTTGTTTGGTAGCAGTAAAGGGGATTAATTCCAGCATGATTGAGGCCACAAAAGTACACAGGCAACAAATAGACCATGGTTTAAGATGTTTGTCCTTTTCAGATTTGCAAAAGTCATCAATCAAAATATGATTTCATTATGTCCACCCATAAAACAAGTGTTGCATGGCAGCATAGTCCCTGCTAGGTTGGTATGGGAGTAAATGTGACCTAGTACATGCAGGTTGCTAGAAAGTTGAAATACATGTGGTTTGCGTGCAGAAAATAGTATTCCTGAATTAGTTCTTCTTGAAAAAATATAAAAAATTATCAATGTTTGAATGGTTGTTGGACACAAAAAAATTAGCATTACCGAATTGGTTATTTTTAAAACTAGGACATAGAAAGTCATCATAAATAAATAAATTATACATACGAAATATGTATTTTTAGCAAGGAGGTTAGAAAGGAAATTTTGAAAAATGGGGTCGAAGTGCAAATGAAATGAAGTGTTTGGTGCAAAATGTATATGAGGGAAATATTGTGTGCAAGGTGCATATTTTGAAAGATGGAGCAAAATTAAATGACGGTTGGCAGGCCGAGCACCATCTAATTTTGGAAAGTATATAGCAAACATTTTATTTTTTTGAAAGTATATAAGAAAGTAAAAAATTTGTTGACAGTGCAAGATTAAATTTGGAAATTTAAATGCATTTTCAATGTAGACTGGTGAAAGATAAAAATATATGATGACATAAAATTAATAGGAGATAAGAAATATAAAAATTTTAATGTATTTGTGAACATTTGCCATAAATGAATTTTTTATAGAGAGTGTTGAAAGATAAGAGTAGAGTCTTTAGGATATAAAAATTTAGATGCATTTTTATTTGAAATCTATCAAAAAATAGAAGTTTGTTACATACCACTGCAAATGCTGAAATATACAAAGAAAACAAAGTGTGTTACATATAAACCAGAATTTCAATGCATTTGTCATGTAGACTGGGATTGGGGCTCCCATGACCCATTAGAGAAATATTTACAAGAAACGGGATTGTGGAAAGAAGATAGAGTGCAACAGGTGCAAAAGAAAATAAATGGAAAGGTATAAGTGTTTGCCTATAGATGTTTATTTAACAAAGCAGAATAACTGGGTTGAGAAAGAAAGAAATATGGGATGAGTAAACTTAAAGTGAGGTTAGATATGAGTGCTTTGGATATTTTCTTGTGGCTTCCCTTTCATTGATGTCAGCGACGACTGCGGTTTCAAGGATGTTCTCCAGGGCTGTTGGAATGCTGGCAACTGCCTGTTGTCTTTCGTTGGTGGCCTGTTTCAATTGCCTTTCAACCCATTCTTCAATGTAATCCCTCATTGGGGTGATGTTGATCTCATTCCTAATCTTGATGTTGAAAATATCGTTTTCTAATTCCTGGAAGTCGATAGAAATATTAGAGAGAGCCTGATGAATTTCCTCATTCTGTACTGCATATTTGACTAGTCAGTCATGGACGTGAGATTGATCAAATTGAAGGATGCTATAAAACTTTTCCAAAGAGAAGGTCTTCAACATAGCAACCTGTTTATCGAAATCTTCTCTGGTTAAAGGCAAGGAGTTTACGATTAAGAGGGGGTCTTGGAAGTCGTTTGTTTTCCCAACTAAGTCTATATTTGACAGCTTTGTGAATAATTTATCTTTCTTCGATATGACTTGTTCACATGACTGAACAATGAGACGTACTTTGTTTACTTTTTCTTTCCAACTTGCATTCAATTGGCCGATCCGGTTTTTGGANTGTCATATTGTTGACAATCTTGCCAAAAGGGATGACCGCTTTTAAGAAGAATTTTTCTTCATCTTTTAATTCGTCTTGCAAAATCTCAAGCAAGCTATGTGCCCTAGTTCCATGGGAAGCTATGGTTTGTGATCTTTTCCAGGCATCGGTAACTAGTTCCATTCTTTTTGTGATATTGTTTTCCACATATCCTTTACAGAATGCGAGCAAGGTGGAGGGTGCTTTTACATTAGGTGCAGGGGTGCCAGGCATGGCTATTGCCAAAGGATCGACAAGCAATGGAATAGGAAACAAAGTGTCTTCCAATTCCTTGACTCGGTCCTTCAGTTTGGCATTGTGGGTCTCCATGTGTTCAATGGAGTCATGAAGCACTTCTCCGGTCGTAGTGTGAAGTTGTCAGATTTGGGATGGCCGTATGTTGGCAACGTCAACTTCTGAACAAGATTTGCCTTTGATATTTTTAACATTTTTTTTCTGAAATATCTATTTTTTGTTCCGACTATCAAAACAACGCTCTAGAACATGAAGGATTCATCTTCGTTAAAATTTTGGGCAATGGATATGTCCATTGGATGGCTATGGTGGATGTCATCCTCAGGCTGATCAAGGAAGGGGAACATGGCATCCAAATCAGTGTCAATTTCCATGTTCTCAGTCTGAATTTTCGGGTCTTCTGCCTGCCCCACATTTTTTTTTCTCTTCTTCTCCACTGGAAGCTTGTGAGAGCTATCGATTCCTCTGTTTGAAGAATTCTGGGTTTCTTTGTTGCTGTGATGGGCCGTTCGAGCGATGCTCTAAGATGTCGTATTTTTTTGAGTGGGATTTTCGGATTGAACACTCTTGTCATTGGGGTCTTTTCCCTGTTGCATGTACAATTTGGTGTAGCTTTGCACTGTCTCTACGTCACCAGCATCAGAGGCAGGCCCGTGACTGTCTCTATTTTTGGGCAGGTGTTTATTTACAAAACAATCGTCGAGGCCAAGTGAATGTAAATGTTGTCTAAAAATATGATAGGGGTCGAATCCTTTTATGTGTTCATCATATCTGAGGTTGGAGATACTAAAATGTGTTGTGAAATCGTCAAATGTGTTGACGTTTTTCAACACGCACTCCCCTATTTCCCAAGGCATAGGAATGCACTTTTTTTTTTCTTCCTTTGGAACAGATGGAACCAGTAGCTGTATTGACGTGCTACTTTTGAAATAAAAAATATGTCTGTAATGTGACATGGAAGGAGAGCAGGTTTTTCCGTGGAGCCAAAAATTCTTATGACAATGTAATTATCCAAATGTTGGATTGTTCCCTTTTGGTCCAAAAAATTAGTTGCTTGTTCAGATAAGCGGGGAGCATTTTCTCCTAACAAGAAAAATTTGAAAACAGAGAGGAAGCCATTAAAAACCTCATAAAAATGTTGGGAATCCTTGTGGTTCCACAAGGCCTGGTACTAGAACGTTACTGGGTGGAAATCGCAGTTGACATTCTTGGACAGAGACAGATGCGGAGATCGACAGGAATGTTCTATTGCAAAAACTAAATAGGATGACATATAAAATTTCTTTCCCCTTTTGTAGCTTGACAATTGGGAAGAGATTTCATAAGAAATTATCCTTCCCCAATCAAAAATGGCTTGTTCGTTGACTGTGAAATACAAAATGTAAAGAGCCATGCGGGAAACAGTAGTTGTGGATTCCTGTCCCATTATTCTTGTAAACAGCCAGGCAATTTCGCGAAAATGATTTTTAAATAAACTAACCTGCATGCTTGTAATATCTTCGGGAACTAGATCCAGGATTTCCAAAAAAGGGGGCAAGAGGTCCAATCCGTTATTATTCTTTGCTAGGAACTGTTTGCAATCTTCTCCTTTGAACATCAATGTTGGCTTGGGCAATTTCAGCATCTGCCAGAAGAGCTGAGGTGACAAAGAAACAAAAGAGCAGTCGTGCAGTGGAATAATTCTTTTCTTTGCAATAAATTTATCGGCGCACCAAGAGACCAAGTCCTTACAGTCAAAAACCTCAGGGACACAACCTGCATGAGCAATCTCAGAGGTCCAAATTACTTGGTTCTCTGCGGCAGAGGTTGAATAATAAGAAAATGCCATGGACCAGTGGAAGTTCTAGTCGTGATGGTCGAAGATGTTCACTGTATCTCCACAGAACTGGTGTAGAACTGCTGCCATAGGTTTATGAGAAGGTTTATTTGCTGCAAATGATGGTTTAAATGAATAGTCACAGCGAATAATGTAACTTTTTGCTAAATCTTGGTTAAATGCTTATGAATGGGAAAGCTCCTCAAGCCTTTCATTGATTAATGACAATTGGTATTGGTGGTGCATAATGAACTGTTAGGAGTAAAGTTTATTTATTGCATATCTATAAATGCGAAGGTGGCGGGTACGGCGAAGAGAAATTAAGGAATGAAGGCTTCTTGAACGCGTGAAGGACACACGATGTGAAAGGGATTTCATGATTTTGAAATGAACACTCGGAAGGGACAATATAATCTCCGCAAATTTTGGTTTAATGCGCATGAATATGAGATTTCCTTGGCCCTTTTGCCAATCAATGACAATATATACGGTTTCTGCATGATGGCCTGTTAGAATTAAATGCCAGTAATTCCATGTTTAGAAACAAGATATATCTATATATATATATATAACTTTATATTTTCTTTTATTGTAGAGAAGTGCGAAGGTGACGGAGACGGCAGAGAGAAAGGAAAGAATGGCAAGTTTTGAAAAGCGGTTGGACGTGATTCAAAAAAACATTACGGGGATAGTCGGGAAGAGATCATGAAGTGGGAGTTTAGCGGTCGGTTTATATATTTGTGGAATTTCGGAAAAATGGCTAAGTATAGAATAGGGAAATTGTTAATTGCATGCATAGCAATAAGATCTTATATATAATTGCCAACTGCTAATTCCAAAAGGACGCCACACAGGAAACAACGACTACGAACTGAATATTTCTTCAACCCGACAATTTGAACAAATGGCGAAGTATGGAAAGTGGACAGATGGGCTTCAAAACGGGTTGACAATAGTTCCAGTAAATATGCGAGGAAGCGGTGGTTAAATTATATTTATCGAAAGTTTTCAGTGAAAAAAATGTGCATCATGGAAAAGGGCATGATAGGTGGACTGTAATACGGAAAAGGGTAAAATTTCATGTTTCGGAATTTTTGAGTGCAAAATGTGTAAAACGGAAGAAATCATGAAAAGGGCATGATAGGTCGACTGTAATACGGAAAAGGGCATGATCTAAGAATGGTTTCAAATTTGTATATCTGTCAATTTTTATATAGCAGAGCTAGGAAAGTTGTTTGGAGGTCCTGGAAAAGTAGAGATGCAATGTTGATGCAGCGAGCGGGGTCCTCCTGTCAATTTCTATATGGCGGAACTCTAGGTGGAAGTTGTGGGACAGGGAACAATAGAGGGTCAATTTAAAGAAAGGGTAAGTGGTGGTTGGAAACGCGTGAATTGGGAAAATAGAAAGGCGGAAGACATTTTTCGTAAGTGTGAATTGGTTTCAAAGAAGCCCCATTGTTGCAAAATCATGATCTACTAGTTACCAAAAAATGTGTTGTTGAAGATTACATTTTATTGCAATGTGTGCGTGCAGTTATGTTCTTGATACATTATTCCATGACTGTAACATACCAACTGAAGTAGTGAACTTTGTTTTGTACTAATTAGCATTAAAACTTAATAATTGCATCTCTAGAAACAAGAAGAATGATTTTGTTGCAACATTTTACATTGGTATTAGTAAACAGAAGATCGAAGAAGTACGGGAGCACCGAAGTATGGTAATTAGAACATGCGTGAAACCCAGAAAAGTGGCAGAGACGAAGAGTCCAAGGCCAAAATTTCATAATAGAAAATCCATTTAAAAAAATAAGAAAAGCAATGAGTATTGTACATATATGCTTAGAAATTGGATCCACTTCTTCGGTTGAAAACATTGAAGGTATCTGCGAAAAACACATGCACGAGTTCCACAGTATGCAAGATCCTTGGAGTTTTCTCCTCGATTAATCATCCTCTTCTAAAATTGATATTTTTCATAAGCTTTTCCTGACGAAGAAGACGAAAATGGTTGCAGGGTAAGTGGAATAGCCTTTAGTTGAAACCAGATCTTCATAGTTGAAAAAAAATCAGTAGTACAACTTGCATGTGCAATTACAAAGGCCCAAATTAGTCCATTCTGGGAAGAAGGAGATGACTAGTAGGAAAATGCGTTGTAGCAGCAAAACTTTTGCACCTGACAGCCAAAAATTTTAAACAAATTTTTTTTGGCTTGAAATATATCTCTGGAAGCATCAACATATGATTTCTTTACAGTCAAACTCTTCCACCCAGAACAGACTAATTTGGAACTCTGGAATTCCTACTTTGGCGGTGCAAACTGGTTGTTTCATTCACTGTCTATTTTTTTTCTGAAACTCCTTTTGGTGTTGTCATGACTGCGATCACCGAGTCGGGAAGGTCCGTTCGTTATGGTTCATTTCAATTTGGGCCCAGAAGTGGGAATATTTTCTGCATTGCCATCATCCATTGTCGTATCATCGTCCATCAGATCATCTTCTTCTGGCTTGAAATTAATGGCATAAAGTTCTGCAATAGGCATGACTGCAAGTGGGCAGGTTCTCTGAGCAGCCAAGGTTGGCATCGAATTTTTTGGCTTGAAATATATCTCTCGGTGTACCAAGGGACCATCTTGTTTTTTGCTCGTGGTCGGAGAGAGATGAATAGTAAGAATATGCCATGGAATAGTGGAACCTGTGGCCATTATGCCCCAATGTGTTGACTGTGTGTGGAGAGAAATTCTGCTAGAAGTTATTAAGAATTTCCGTTTGTGAGAGACAATGTTTCAAATGAAAATCGGGGAGGGATAATATAAGCCTCCGCAAACTCTGGTTTAATGTGTATCAATGGAATATCTCCTCAAGCCTTTCGCTGATCAATGAAAATTTCCAGGGGTCATGTGGAATGAGCTGTGACCATCACAGCTCACTAATTGCACAATTAGAAAAAAGTGTGAAGGTGGTAGTGATGGCGAAAAGACATAAAAATCAGAAATTTCTTAAAAGCACCAACCCATCGGTGGACAAAAAAAAAAAAAGATTGCGTCACCTTTGAAATGAATACTTGGAAAGGATAACATGCTTGTGCGCAAATATCAGTTTAATTTGTACTAATGACAAATCTTCTCTGAAATCCCGGACATTAATGACAATTGTAACGGTTGCTGCAAGATGGCTACTAGCATTAAAGCTTAATTATTGCATATGGAAAATGGTCAGGCGGGTTACAAAAGAAAAACGGAAGAAGATATACCCAAGAGACGTGAAGGCCCGATGGTCCTCTGCCTAGGGGACGGGTTCTCAGCCTAGCGGGCTGAAAATTGAGCCTCTATTGTTCTGTGTCCTACAAATAGCACCTACACTTCCGCGAGATACAAAATGGTAGGCGGAGTTGCGGGTTAGTTGGTTCAACATTGCGGATTGGTTGGTTAAACATGTAATTTTATAAAGTATGGACATCAGATTGTATAGAACATATCCGAATCCGTGATTCCATACTTGGACACTTTTTGTTTCGCGCATTTGCGGCCTGGCGGGATGAAAATTGAATATCTATTGTTCTGTGCCCTACAAATAGCACCCACAGTTCCTCAATATACAAATTGAAAGCGACAGTTGTGGAGATGAGTTTCTATATAAAGTATAAACATGAGATTTTATAGAGCATATGCGGATCACGTATTCCATACTTAAGGCACTTTTTTTATCGTGGGTTCGTGGCCTAGCGGGCTGAAAAAATACTGAATATTGTTCTGTGTCCTACAAATAGCATGCAGATTTCTGCGATATACAAATTGACAACACGACCTACGGGTTGCTTGGCTGAACATTGCATTTGTATTGTTCTAGAACATATGCAGATTCTTCATTCCCTGTACTACAAATAGCAACCACATTTTTGTGATATACAAATTGACAGGAGGACCTACAAGTTGCTTGACTGAACATTGTATTTGTATTGTTCTACAACATATACAGATTCTTCATTCCATACTTGGGCACTTTTTGGATCGCAGGTTCATGGCTTGGCGGGCTGAAAATTAAGTATCTATTGTTCTGTGTCCTACAAATAGCACCTACACTTCCGCAATATACAAATTTACAAGCGAGCTTCTAGACATAGTCTCTATATAAAGTATGAAATGAGGAATCCACATATGCGCAAGGCACTTGGACATAGTCACAACGCGAGCCACTTGGATGGTTCTGACAACCTTAAATGTTTACCTACATGCCTCAGAGCCTTAAATATTTACTTAACATGTATATCACAGAACAGACTGGACATGAAAAATAAAAATAAATTTGAATAATTAATTGAATAAAATTTAACAAAACATTATCACATATTAATAATGAATACTATATTTAATATTACTATTACATGATAGATATCACAAATTTAATTTATGGTTTATGAATGGAAGTAAATGGGTGGGTTGCAAGTTGCAATACATGTGGTATCCATGCATAATTTAGTATTCCCAAATTAGTTTTATTTGAAATTTGTCAAAAAGTAGTACATCAACGAAGGTTCGTGGGTTCACATTTTCCATTTTCCATTTTTCCATGATATTCTATAAATTACTCAGTCTCATGTATATGACGGAATTGTTGGGTGCAAAATGTATATGACGGAAGTGTTGGGTGAAAAATGTATATCACGGAACATGTTGGACATGAAAAATGAAACATGTGAACCTGCGAGTCCGCGAACCCGCAACCCCGTAATTGTTGGGTGCAAAATGTATATGGCCGAAGTGTTGGGTGCAAAAAGTATATCACGGAACAAGATAGACATGAAAAATGAAAAATTAAAATAAATTTCACCTTTATTATCATAAACAAATCAAAAATTCCAAATTTACATTTAAAAACGTTAAAAATAATATTGAATAAAATTTAAATAATTGTTTATACTTGTTGGGTGCAAAATGTATATTGTGGAAGTGTTGGGTGCAAAAATTATATCACGGAACAAGTTGGACATGAAAAATTAAAAATTAAAATAAATTTCACCTTTATTACCATAAACAAAATCAAAATTCCAAAATTCCAAATTTACATTTAAAAACGTATAAGTATATGACGGAATTGTTGGGTGCAAAATGTATATGAAGGAAGTGTTGGGTGCAAAATGTATATCTCGGAACATGTTGGACATGAAAAATAAAACATGTGAACCCGCGACTCCGCCAACCCGCAACTCCGTAATTGTTGGGTGCAAAATGTATATGGCGGAAGTGTTGGGTGCAAACAGTATATCACGGAACAAGTTGGACATGAAAAATGAAAAATTGAAATAAATTTCACCTTTATTATCATAAACAAAATCAAAATTCCAAAATTCCAAATTTACATTTAAAAGGTATAAGTATATGACAGAATTGTTGGGTGCAAAATGTATATGATGAATTATCATAAACAAAATCAAAATTCCAAATTTCCAAATTTACATTTAAAAACATTAAAAATAATATTGAATAAAATTTATATAATTGTTTATACTTGTTGGGTGCAGTTTTTGGATCCTGGATTCGCGGCCTGGCAGGCCAAAAATAGAGTCTCTATTGTTCTATCTCCTACAAATAGCACCCAAATTTCTGCGATATACAAATTGACGGTGGGAGTTGCGGAGATGAGTCTCTATATAAAGTATCAACATGACATTTTATAGAGCATATGCGGATCCATGTTTCCATATTTAGGCAATTTTTTTATCGTGGGTTTGCAGTATGGCGGGTCGATAAAAGAGTCTCTATTGTTCCCTGTCCTACAAATAGCACCGAGATTTCTGCAACATACAAATTGACAGGAGTCGCGACGGGCTGCTTGGATGAACATTGCATTTGTTTTGTTCTAGAACATATGCGCATCCCTCATTCCATACTTGGGCACTTTTTTGGATCGCGAGTTCATGGGAGGGCGGGATGAAAATTAAGTATCTATTGTTTTGTATCCTACAAATAGCACCCACACTTCCGCGATATACAAATTGACACGCGAACCTGTGGACATAATCTATATATAAAATATGGAATGAGATTTTACACGGCATATGCGGATCACTAATTGCATATTTGGGCCACTATTGTGGCACGTTGTACAAATACATTGTTCTACAACATATGCGGACCTGCGGGTTGCTTGGCTGAACTTTGCATTTGTATTGTTGTAGAACATATGCGGAGTCCTCATTCCATACTTGGGCACTTTTTGGATTGCAAGTTGGCGGGCTGAAAATTAAGTATCTATTGTTCTGTGTTCTACAAATAGCACCTAGACTTCTGCGATATACAAATTTACAGGCCGTCTTGTGGACATAGCCTCTATAAAGTATGGAATGAGATTTTATACAACATATGCGGATTCCTGATTCCATACTTGGGCAATTTTTGGATCGTCGATTTGTGGCCTGACCAGCCGAAAATAGTGTCTATTGTTCCGTCTCCTAAAAATAGCACCCAAATTTCCACGACATACAGATTGATAGGAGGAGTTGTGGGTTGCTTGGATGAAAAGTGCATTCCATAGATGGGCATTTTTTGGATCACGGGTTCGTGGCTAGATGGGCTGAAAATTAAGTATGTGAAACCCTCATTGCATACTCACAAGTGGACTCGGGTTGCTTCGTTGAACATTGGACTTTTATTGCCCCGTAGCGATTTCGTAGCAATTTCATAATTATTGATTTTTTTCTATCGGGGGCTCTGGGGTTGGCGGGTTGGAAATTGGGCCTCTATTGTTCCCTATTGTACAAACACATTGTTCTAGAACATATGCGGATCCCTCATTCCATACATGAGCACTTTTTGGATCACGGATTCGTGACCTGACGGGCTTTAAATTAAGTATCTATTGTTCTGTGTTCTATAAATAGCATCTTCACTTCCGCGATATACAAATTGACAAGCGGACTTGTGGACATAGTCTCTATATTAACTATGGAAAGAGATTTTATACAGCATATGCAGATTCCTCATTCCATACTTGGGCAGTTTTTGGATCGCGGGTTGAAAATAGAGTCTTTATCGTTCCCTCCGCTACAAATAGCATCCAGACTTTAGCCATATACAAATTGACAAGAGGACTCGGGCTGGTTCGCTGAACATTGCACTTTTATTGTCTCGTAACAATTCCGTATGTATTTCATATTTAACGATTTTTTTTTATCGGGGGCTATGGGGCTGGTGGGATGAAAAATGGGCCTCTTTTGTTCGGGCTCGCGGGCTCAAAATTGGGACTTTATGGACTTGAGAGCTAGCGCATTAAATTATTAAAGTATGTTAAATCGCTTATTCTTAAAAGAATCAAGGAAAGAAAAGATTTTTTTTTTTAATTCTATAACCGCAAGCATAACAAGGACCAATTTGAATTTGAAGGGCCTGTTTTTCATATGATAACACAATTGCATTCCGCACACTAAATATTCATTGATTTCAAATTATTCCAAGATATTAATCTGACTAACTTCATCGAATAAGCAAAAATGTGAAAACAATGGCCAGTTTCTATTTTAAGAGCCTCTTATTTGTATGTGAGGACAGTCACAATTTGGACAGTATATATTCGTTGATTTCAAATTATTTCAGAACAATACTTTGACCAAGTTCATCGATCAAGGAAATATTCTAAAGCAAGTGATAGTACATTTGTGTTACAACGCCTTAGAAATTACTAGGCGGATCTGCATTCCAACTGGCTAAAAATAAACAATTATATTGTTCGGTGTCCTCCAAAGAACAACTGGAGTTCCAGGGAATACAAATTGACAGACAAAGCAGATAACCAAGAACCAACCATACTTTAAACAGTCCACAAGCAAGTTCCCAGAAGGTTCCATAGAGCAGAACCCATCGACCTTTGCACCAAACAATTTGATACACAAAGAAAAGACGTCTCCGCATTTGTTTTCTGTTGAAATGAACTTTCATCTGGATGTTGAACAAATATTACAGAGAGACATGAGGTATTTTCATTTCCTCTCAAAGTTTCATATAAAAAAAAATTTCCCCTTTTCAACCGATATGCAAAATTGCATTGTCCTCATTTAAGGTGAATTTGTTGTCCCAGCATGTAGACACTACTTGCCTTTTTCTGTAGATATGTTTCATACGACAACTCTGCCAACTCAGGAAGCACATTTTGTAATAGCGGTTGCCTGATTATACAGTGCACGGTTTTGTTGCCCATGGTTTGAATAACACCATTGAGGCAATGTCCATAAATATATGGACATTTTTCACCGCATCACAGACAATCAATCATATCATCAGTTATCAAAGTGAAGGCAGAGGCATCGGAATGGCATTTTTCAAAAATAGGCTCAAAGGGGGTCGAGTACACATTGGCTGCAACTAAAAGACCTTCAACCTGGGAATGTGAGCAAAGGAATTAATACATTGAACAATATAATACACAACTACATCCCACCCTCTCCTTTAAAACAAAAAGAAATATTTAACAGCTGCAGAAATTTGTTGAAGGCTATTTCTATAAGAAAAGCGAGGATGATTTTGTAAATGTATATGCACAACAATTGTAGAGCTATCTAGCTTCTCCAGATCCTTTACTGTATCTGCTTGCAACTCTGTTACAAATGTTGGTTGGGTTGTCTGAAAGATCGTTTCTCTAGCATCCTTCTTTTTTGTTATATTTTTGAACAGCATAAGTGGAATCTTCCTTCTATGCAATTGTTGTTCCATTGACGAAAACAAATATGAATACGTATCGAACAATTGTAGCTGCAACATGGAACGGTGCAATTTTTGTGTAACTTATTCGACATGCATGCAAAAGTGAAAGTAAACAACAAAACTGAATATGAAAAGCGGTACCATTACCTTCTCGTTGTCCGAATATCCATCCTTTATATGGATAATGTGTTACGACCCAAATTTCCTGCCCAGTGTGACAACAGCCCCAATCGTTCTCATTGGGTAAATATCAGTGCTCTGTGCAAGTTGCCTAATAGTCGAGTCCAGGAGGAAGTGGTATTTTGAACAAATAGGAGCAATTTTTTCCACAATGCTTGTTTCGTTGACTGAAATAATTCGATCGCAATCACCACGGTCATATATTGTTTTTGGCAATATATTAAAATTTGTAATGGATATCCCATTACACGGCAATATCTTTTCTGCATGTTTCTGAACAAGTTGAGGAGGAACAGTCAGTGTGGTTGTCATCATGGCGTCCTTATTTGTCATATCAGCATGCATAATGGGTCTACTTTTGTTTGCCTTGTCCAAGTAGGTGGTATAGACAACCATTATGTCCCCGGCGAACACCTGTCCAGTTTGGCGACTGTTCAAGGCCTCTATTGACAGTACTTTGGATGTCATAACTCTAGACTTGAAGACATTTTTCGAATAGGAAAACTAAAGTGAATGGTAGTGTGCTATAAGTACACACATACTTTTGATGAACTATGGAGCCAGAGTTTCGCAACAACACCTCTTAGTCTGCAGAACATGCAGTAGGTTCGATGTCTCGCTCGTACTTGTTGATACTTCTTGCGAGCTGCAAACCATGTACTGCAGATGGCATCAGCATATTCACGATGCCATAGTTGAATATATAGCCCGGGAAGTTTGTCTAGTAAACATAGTAAGAGAACATCGCATGCATCTTTACCTTTGGCTTGTCGATCCGCCGATGTCTGGGATGACTGACTGCTCATGGTCGTCTCACTAGTCCAACTTTTTCCGATGCAAACATTTGCAGATGGACATCAAGACTAAGCAAATATATGCATTATGTATTATATGCCCGCACCTGGTTTGTATATTTAATTTGTCGTCACACTTGGTATACCTTTTAGAAGATTGTACCACAAAACCCTCTGTTGTTGTACAGAAGAATTCATCTCCCTGTCCAAGCAACCTATTTTTTCCAAGGCAGCAACGCGGAAGATGCAATCGACAGGAAGGCAAGTTAGTTTGAAAACAGACATGTAAAACAAAAAAGAAACAGGTCTATTTACCAGCCAAAGAGTCCTTCGTCCTATCAAGCCATTCTGTTTGTTTAAATGAAGCAATGTAGTGCAAACACAATGGACATGCACTAGCTTAGTATGAAGGAATAAACGTATGCAACCAAGAAAAATTACCATGTAGGAAGGCACACAACTAGCTTAATACATATCCAGACCATAAATGAAATACAAAACATCGCAATATGAAACAACAGTACGAGCATGCACCTTTCTATATCCTCTTCAGTCGATGCAGTGGAGACTCTCTCCCTTTCTCCAACTACTCTGTTTGTTTCAATTTGGGAACCCATAAAATTTAATGAACATCAATGGAAGCTAGTATTCAGTGGAGAACAAGCAATATGCACATAGAGAAAAAATGACTCAACAAACAGTCTACAAAGGCAGAAACATGAACCTTTGCGCTTCTCTATCCATGGTTGTAAACGTGTACAATTTTTTTCCCTGGCCAAAATATATTACAAGGCACAAAATATCATGCAACGGCATGGTTGCAGCTAAATGATTTATGATTTTCCCTGGGAATTTATCCACATATGTCCTCTAGCCATCTTCTTTATCCTCTACACAAACTATTGTGCACACGATACAAGTTCTCAATTTTCCGTGGCTAATTACCCACACATGCTTCCAGACATGGAAATATAATCTTGTAGAATCTTTGTTGCACATATCATATGTCAAGAACAACACAAATTGCATCCTGCGCACACCAGTTATGTAGAGGAGAAAGGACATGTCATGTCATATCTACACATCTGACCATACATGGTTTATAAATGTACTCTGCATACATATGATTTATTCCAACAAAAAAACAGTGGGTATTGTAACTTCACATGTAATCCTTGAACAATTTTGCATGCAACTATTTTCTTTCATGACAGGACTGCAGCACCAGGAAAATCTCACAGAATAACAGATCTCGACTCTGGAAGACGTGGCAAATAAAAGAACTGCATATCCATAGGTGGGCGCATGGGTTGAACACCGTAAAGTTCCCCAAACAAAACAATAACAATCCAAAAAAAAAAAAGCTCCAACCACCGCCGTTGCACCCCAACCCTGCAAGGCTGAATCAAAGAAAAGAAACCAGCATGGACCAAACCAGGGAGAAAGCACAAAGAGGCCGTACTGCACCCCCAGCGCCCCAAAGCACAAACCCCAGCCAAACAAACAAAACCAACAACCTGGGAACCAACGAACCAGCAAGAACCACTGAGCCAGTGAACAACATATGTATCTCCAACGATTATGAAATTGCAACCCAAACAGAAAAGGAACCGGAAACACACAAGGAACATGCAACTACAAATAAGAAAACATTCTTACTTGCAAACTGCAAACTAAACAGCAAACAAGGAATACAAAATGAAACCACAACATCCAAACTTACTCCAAAACGATGAAATGCAGAAGCACAGCTTGAATCACCACCGAAACAAAAACAAGCAGCAACCGAGAAACCAGCGAAGAAGAACCACTCATCAAACCAATAAACAATGTATGTAGCCTCAACGATTACGAGGATGAAGCATGCAATGGCAACAATTGACGAACCAGCGAAGAAGAAGTAGACACTAAACCAGTAAACAATGTATGTAGCTTCAATGGCAGAACAAGGACAAAACATACAATGGATATTGAACTGGCGGTAGACAATCAAGTGCAAATCCACTGTAACTGTATAGAAAATTTCGAGGAAAAATGTACTCCAAGAACCGTATTTACATAAACATTTAAGACTGTCAAGCTGTCTAAGCACCTCGCAGAATGAAAACATTTAAGTTGTCAGGGGTGTTGCAGAACGTCGTGTCATGTGAACATTTATGCAGTCAGTCCTATTGATGCATCTCGGAATAAGTGTCAATACATTTCAAGAAATATACATCCGCCAAAGACGCTATAAACTTTGGAATTCTCAATCACTACAAAGCTTGGATATCAAAACTTTTCAATATTCTTATTACATATCAAAACTTGTGGATATATTCGGGTAGCAGAAAATGCTAATACAAACATTTGAACCAATGCTAGCATTAATCAACCTTGAAGCAAGATACAGGAAAAATATATGATTAAAACATACTGACTACGAGAAAAACTTTGGATATGTTGCCATATACTACATTGGGAATAGCAAAGCCGGCAATAAGACCTCCAATCTCTTATCCAATCAGATCAATACATATATGTTACTTTTTATTAAATAGAAATATATGCTTTTATTTCCATAGATCCAACAATAGGTATTGTGCAAATATTTTGGGTCAAATGACAAAGTAATATGCAGTCAACAATTTATTGATTGCTATAGTCCCTCTACGCCTACGGGAGGGACTAATAATGACTGTTATATTTGTGTGACTATTGATCAAGCTCTAGGATTTAAAGAAAAATCAAGTTCTTTTATATCGACTTGACACGGTTTTTCCTTAGTGTGCAAGCAACAGATTTGTGTATGTCTCTATGTACTAGATGTAGGTTCTACCATATGGATATCCATTGTCTATGAAAAATCTTTCACCCAAAATATTTTGTACTTTAACAAAAAAATAATAATTATATAAATACAAATGCCATATTAAACTTTAATATATTATTTCTTTCCTAAAAAAATTATATTTAAAAAGAATTTACATTTTTATCTTAAGATTTTGATTAAATTAACACATTTCATATGAACACAACAAAAAATTTGATTAAGTTAACACATAGCATAGAAAACACCACAACAAAATTAACTAAAGATGTTTAGGTGGCTACAGATTGTTTAGAGAGAGTTTTGATTACTCAATGTGCCATGATTGTTTAGTAAGGGTTTTAATACTTTTACCATTATTTGTGAATGATTTGATAGCTCTATGTGTTATAGCCAAGTCAAAATTAGTTGCTAATTGTTTAGATTTTTACCCTTTTATTTATCATACTATTTATCATACTATATAGTATAAACAATTAACTTAGAGGACAATATTTGAAGTTATTTATAAACATAAAAATGGTATAGAAATGGATTTTTCACATTTTGAGATCATATTCATTAAGTAGCCACTCTAATCACCTTGATAATTAAAAAACATATATTTGGAAAGGTAAAGATCATTTAGATGTCATTTAAGAAAGTGAAGTGTACTTGGCAAAGAATCCATGTAATACTGTAAATCATTTAATTTGACTTAATATTTGTTTTTTCTATAAAGATTCAACTTCCATAATTGCTTAGATTTATATATTTTTAGGCAATCATAAATTATCTCTTGGTTGTCATTTGAGGGGCATAGAATTCAAGTTTCAACGGATCTAAGGTCCCCCTACAGTGATCAGGCCCTCCTACAACAAACATGCTAAAAACCCCAACTAACTCATCTGAACCAATTAATCAAACATTTGAATTAGTCAAACATTTGAACTTGAGCTGAACCTGACAACCATGCTGAAAACTCCTAACTAACTCATCTGAATCAATTAATCAAACATTTAAACTTGAACCTGGAAACCATGTTGAAAACCCCAACCCCCAACTAACTCATCTAAACCAATTAATCAAACATTTGAACTTGAAAACTAGGGAAATCCAAAATACAAAAATTCCTTTTATAACTATCCATAAACCTTTTTTAAATTCCTTTTGGCTGAGCTTCCATTGCAAGACCCCTGAAGACGCCACCCTCCTACTCTCCTCCTCATGGGTTGACGGAGACAGTAGCCTCATGCTCAAACGTTGGAGGCTTGCATTCAACCCGGACACTAAGTACTTTCAGCTCAGACACATCTGGGTGCTTCTTCCCGGTCTTCCCCTTTACTTCTGGAATGACGATGCTCTGACTGCCATCGCAAACTCTCTTGGCAAGTTTATTATACTTGACCCAAGCTCGGCTTCGGGACACTTGAGGAAAATGGGAAGAGTCATGGTTGAGATCGACATTACCTCAGGACTGTCGGAATCTCTGGAGATTGAGTGGAGAGGCCGAATACATCTTCAAAAGATGGATTATCTCGGAATCCCCTTCCGCTGCAATCTTTGTCGGGAAACCGGTCACCTCAGGCGCTCCTGTCCTGGTAAGTTTATTACTGAACCTTCTGATGATTTAGACCTTTACCTTAACCCACCAGAATACATGGAAGCTGACCCTGCTCTCGCTTATCTGGACCCGCCTACACAAACGGTCACCCCTCCCCAAACTGGACAGACCGACTCTCCGAGATCTAAGTTGAATCAGATCTGTCCCTATTTCTTTAAGTCGCTCTCAGTAGTTGAGAAGGAGCTTACTAATAGTTTCATTTGGCTCACTTCCACTCAATCTACCACTCAAACACCATTGTTTACTCCA